>UFQX01000302.1:292041-437879 GCA_900497675.1 Arapaima gigas | reverse complement strand
AAAAAAAGTCCACTTAAAAGGGGGGGGGGGGGGGGGGGGGGGGGGCTTCCTAGTGACACACAGTCTTACATTGCTGCCAGATTCAGGCATTTTGTTTGCAGGAGCAAGTGAGCTGTACAGCTGCTGGAAACAAAACAGCTCCTCAGCCTGCACCACACTGCAGTGGGTACCTCACCGCAGACAGCCAGACTTGGGGTTTCTAGCCAATTCCACCAGATGGGTCCTTTAACAAGGGTGTGGCTCCAAATACATAGTCTTTTATACTCATAACTTTCCCTGAAAAACCTTATTATTCCTTTGTATAGCAATATGGCCTAATACTGACTTGAATCAGCCCTTTCCATGGGATACTGCTGCTCTGCTATTCAGAATGTCAACAAAGAGGAATGAAATTGAACAAAATATGCAGAATTAAAGCATTCAGGGCTGTGGTGCCTTTAAGTGGTTTAAAGGTCCTGAATGTTATCTGTCCATTAATGTAGACCTCAACACACTTGCTGGTACAAAAAAATGTTTTTATACGGGGAAAACTCCTAAAATGAGCAAAAGGTTAAACTACTGCTCAACAAATGAGACTGACAAATAACACAGCACAATATGTTTTTTTTGATAGTGTTTTTTCTTGGCATGTATAGTACATAGTGAAGCATTGCCAAACCCGCTCAGCTTCAGTAAGGAAAAGCCTGAGGTCAGAAAGATGGAAAGAACCAGTCACACTGAATCAGGAAAGACCGCTCCTCCCTCTCTCTCTCTCTCAGCTTGGAGGTCAACCAGGACCTTTCAAGACTAAGACTGAACTCACAAAGATCGGAGGGTGCTATGTTCCGACAGCATAACCAGAGGAAGAGGGCCAAAGGTACGTACCCCTTGCCGAGAGCTTCTTGGTGTTGATGATTTTAGCAGCATACTCCTGCCCAGTGGAGATCTTCATGCACCTCCTGACCACAGAGAAGGCACCCCTGTAAAAAAGCACAAAGGCACAAAGATGGACTCTGAGCTTCACACAACACACATTTCTCCCATGTACCTGTGCCAAAAAATGTAATCCTCTGTTGACTTGGCTTTTCAAAGACCAGATAAGATTGTCACCAGAATTCATTTTTAAAAGGATTGTGTTTTTTTTTTAAGTCTTCAGGCACGTATCATTAAGCCACAAAAAACAATAAACGGATATGAAGCCATCTGGACTGAAGAAGGTGCTGGGTGGGGCCCTTAAATACAGACTACCTTAGTGACTTGTACTCCTGCACCTCAAAGGCAGACAAATTTTAGAACTAAAAGAACAACATATACACATTCTACCGTATACAGCCAATGTATTTCTTAAGGTATACAGCTATTTACAAATCCCCATAATCAAACCTTAAATAAAAGCTATATTGTTTCTCTGTGTTTATTGTTCTTAACTGGAGGGAGTTCTAGAGCTGGTCAACCAGGGCAATGAAGGAGCAGTCAAGAGTTAGGGGGGGGGAAAGTCTGAGAAGTCCCTTGACACTTCTTGATGCGGTATCTGTAAATAGCTATGCAAACAGATAAGGTGCAAATGAGCAGAGTGCAAAAAAGCAATCACCCCACAGCAGCAGGATCTCACCCCCATCTCCTGCACTCCCAAAGTTGCCTTTTTTGCTTATGGCAAAACATTATTTGCATGCATTAACAGAAGTGGAGCGCCGGCTGTGTCTGCGTGAAGGTGCCTGTGAAAATACCTGCACATATTTCTGTGATGAATCACCTGTGTTACTACAGGCGGCGGACCTGACAGCGTCCTCGCAGCCCGTAAGGAAAAGACTCTCCTGTCCAACATCGGCACCTTGTGGGGTCGCTGCCACGGTGTCCGCACAAACGTCAAAGCTCAAAGTGTCTCATTTCTCCGGGGTTAAACGACACTGATCGAAATAATGACTAAAACTGCAACAGCATGACAGGAGACGGTGGATGTGTGTGTGACACGTCATTGTCGGTGGGGATTTACAACACACACACATTCAAACACAGCAAATGTTCTTACTTGCCCAGCTCCTCGTACAGCTGATACTCGTCCGTGAACCTCGTGCAGGTTGTAGCCGCCATGGCACACAGGTGCAAGGAGCAAAACCGCCTCTGGAATGCAGTCTTCAGCGAGTCTCCCCTCTCCGGCGGTGCGTTTTGGTCCAACAGACAGCGAGTGCATAAACTATATTCGACAAGCAAAGCAAAAACGACAGAAAAAAGGAGAGCAGGAGAGGAGGCGGAGCCGCGGTGATACGACGCCCTCGCGACTCAAGCGCGGACTGAACTCAGCTGCTGTGAGGTGTCGCGAGCCGCCCGCTCGCCTGTGGCGCCAACGCGCCAGGCTCGTGCCCCTCTCGTTCCCCGCCCGTGCTCTTCGGCACAGAGTTGCGTAGCTCCCCCTAGCGGCGCGCTCTTCTCGGTCGTTCTGCGAAAGTTCCCAGGTCAACGTACTCGTGATTTACACCGTTACATGCTTCGTACACACCTCTTAAAAGAACGGAAATATTCTTTTACCTTTATGCATTTCTGCTGCATAAGTCATTTGGTGACATCTGTGGCAGAGTCCCGGAATTGGGGCGGGGGTGGGAGGGGGTTCACTGCGGTATTTGTTACATTTGTTTGTCGTTACTGACTAACATCACTCGGGTCGTTCGCTTTTCAGCACAGGATGTTTTGCAACACTTCAAAACAATCACGTTGCTCCTCACGCGAACTCGGGAAAACATCGCGAGGTTTCGCGGATGAATTGGGCGGGGCCAAGGCGAGCGTCACTGCGGCTGCTCTCGTGCTGTTGTGTGACAGCTGAGCCGGGCGCTGTCGCTAAGGTAGAGAATGTGCGTCTCCCCCCAAATAATGTCATGACAGAATTATTAATGTCTGGTTGATATACAGTATGGAATCTGAATAGCAAAGCCTTAGATAGTGGCGCAGGTGCGGACGAGCGCAAGGTCTTCATTATGTTCTCAAGTTGATCTTATGAAAGTTATATGTTCCTCTGCAATCCTCGACATCACTGACCGCACGATCATGATCCGAATGTGACAAAATTTATCACGTTTGCTGTCAGGGCCATTTTGACACAGAACTTGCACTTGTTATGCTCCTGTAAAGCCAAGCTACCGCTTTTAGAAAATATTGTTATCATCATGTTACCAGTGTAATGTGTGAATTCAGGGCTGTAACCACTTGTCTGGTTTTGGAGGAGCTAAAATGAGCACCACTAGTACTGCACTGAAGGGGAGCATTGGGGCGATTTATACCTAAATGTCAATTAAATCTGTTTTAGATTCTGCCAGGAGTAAAACTAAAGTACTGTCTAATAAAGGATCAGAGAAAGAGAATAAACAGTGAATTCCAGCCCAAATCCCACACTGTTAACATGAAGCAGAACAAATGTGTTAAATTGAATCACAAGCAGTGTGTGAGCAAAACACCAAATACATCTAAACGCCGGTATTTGAGCTCCTGGTTTTCAAAGTCCTGATGGAACAAGCAGTTTATATTAATACACAGATTGGTATGCGAGAGGAGAATTCCCGGCTGAACCAAGACTGCCACTCCAGCGCTGCCGAAGCATCTCGGAGAAGTTAGGAGTGCAAAGTGGCACCACTGCACCCAGCATCTGTGTTCTCAGGCTTTACCTCGTGTGGCCCGCGGTCAAACGCAGTTTGTGCTTCTGTGATCTTCTCAATGTCACATGGACTTGAATCCATCATCACAAGTCCAAAGGAGTTTAAAAAGCTTCTTAAGAACATAAAGAAGCAGTCATCTGAAAGACTTATAATTTCCTATTAAAAAATAATGGAAATAACTTTGCAATATGAGAGTGTGCAGTATTCAGGCAATTTCTAGATATGTTACACTGGGATTCTAGGGTAACAGTGGGATATGTAAATATAAAGTAGCAGGACCTGTGGTGGACTGGTGGCATGTCCACAATGTTCTGCAATAGACTCCATAAAACTGTAGCCTTTCACTGGACAAGCAGATATTGCTAATAATAATTACCAGAAGGATGGATAAGATTGAATGGTCTGAGGAGCAAAGAGACTTGGAGCCAACGTCTGCCTGCTTTGTGTGGCTTTAGAGCATCTTTAACAGTTCAGCCATCAAAAATGTTGGGAAAAGTTTGGCCCAAGCTAAGCATTAGCACATTTCAACATTAGATCTGTATTTGGATCTCATTTAAACCGTTAAAGTTTCAATGATATAGTTTTTTTTCTTTGTTGAAGTATGAAACAGTTTGCAGACTTCCCAGTTGTTCTCAGTCAAAATAGGTGATGGAGATCTTTGCTTTGGGGAAGATAAACAATCAGCGGTCAGAAAGGATTTTCAACTCCCATGCAAAATGAGACGTGCTGGATGCATCAACTGTGATGTAACCTAAGGTCTTTTGGGGGTGACAGGTCATATAACAGAACCCAGAACCCAGCAACAACTGATAAAACCCCAGCTTGTGACCATGTGTCACCACACTCAATTCCCATTTGCTTCTCCTGAGCCGTAGAGTTTTTGAAGGTTGCGACAACTGCGCTGGTTCATGGGACAGGAGGAGACACACACGTAGGCTTTCTTTGCAGTGCTTTATTTTGGAGCTCAGAGGTCAAGGTCTACAAACTGAAATCCAGATGTGGGTTCTTGCTGGTGTCTCCCCACATCCCACAAAGCAAATTTTCCAGCCTCCATTTCTACTCTTAAATCCTTCCTCCTGCAAATCCCTGTGGTGTCCAGCTTGTTGTAGGTCCTACTCCTCAAATTCTCAGCAAAATCCCTGCAGAATTGAGCATGAAGCTCTTCACACGTAGGTCTCATCGTCACATTTGGATCCTCTCCAGGCTTTTTGCCGCTTTGGCCGCAAGGGATGTGGCAGAAAATCAAATTTGCTCAAACAGACTGAGGTGGATGGGCTTGGTATTTGGCATTTGTGCAGTTCCTGCATTATGTACTCATCGAGCTGAGGCTCACCTCTCCAAAACTCCTCATACGACATCTCACCTTCCACCTCCTGATCCCACGTTGCAAGTTAGCTGCTGCTGTGTTCTAACCATGTTGTGAACAAGATCTTCTTATGCTGTTCCTCACACTTCCTTCTGGTCCAGATTACACCTTTCTCTCCCATGCATCGCTTTACAGTGGAAGACTGCCCACTGTGGCTGTGCCCACCAGCAAGCTGTGCCGAAGTCTGCTTCTCTGCAGTCACAGCTTCCCATTGCCCAACCAACCCCACTTCCACCAGCTAACAAGGATCTTCCCCTTGTTATTCTGTCTGTACACAGAAATTCTGCTGAAGCTTTGAGGTACTCCAGGCTATCTGAGGAGATAACAGCTTGTCCTCTTCCCTCACCCCTCAACTGTTGATATTTAGCCTTTGTGGACCAGAAGGGATCGGTGGCAGGATGCCGTGTTGACAGACTAACTCAGTGTCTTTGCCCGGACGTTCTGACATGTCTCCTGGTTACTGGCCACCCCTTCAGCACTTGGTAAGATGCCTGAGTGACTGTTGTCTCCCTTAAAGCTACCGTCAGATGTCTCAGCTTCTCACCGGCTTCTTTGTTATGGATGGAATCTGCAGGCTTTTCATAGCAAAGTGAACTTCCATTTGCTTTGCACCAGAGATCTGGACAGTCTGTTTTGTTTTAAACCTCTGCAAAATATATCTACATCATGGGACAGATAATGATGGTACAGTAAAGTGAGCTATGAAGATTGGGTCTTTCTGAGAGTTGGGTACATTTGTCACTCTCGCTCACATTTTCCTGGGCAAAGCAAAAAAAAAAAATCATAGAGGTGGTAGAAGAGGGCTGGCAAAAGCTGGGACATAATGCTGGAGGACATTATTCTTCTCCACTCAGTGGTGATGCGAGGCTCATGAGAACTTGTCCGTCCTCTTCAGCTTGACCCCATACCCTCTTTAACAGAGACCATTACTATCAGCAATATTTTTCTTCATATTTTTAAACGTCTCACGTCGGTTTCTTGTGTTTCCACGTTGATTCAGTTTTCTGCTCATTCCTGAGGCCATTTTTCTGCCGTTTTTACGCAGCACCCTGTTAAATGTCCACGGGTCATACTTGTCCTCAGACGTGCACCCACTCATCCTCCTCCAGCGGAATTTTTCCGCATTTCTTATAAACCAGTCATTTTTCACACAGCTCCACTTGTGGGTTTAAGTAAATAGTTTAGCAGATTTCTATCATTTGTCTTCCAGCTCTGCGTTCTTTCAACTGTTACCTTTCTTACATTGCTGTAAAAAGGCACAGACCCTCTGAATCGATATTCACCCCTATAAAACCGAGGTGCCGTTGTCATCGTTTCTCACGTATTTTAACATTTCATATGGTTCTTTCCCAAATTTATCACGAATGTGATAAGTATAGAAAAAAGAAATAGTCATGATCAAGTGGCCCACGCTGGTTTTAATGGGCTCAGGCTGCCCTCTAGTGGGAACAATTATTATTATACTATTACCGTCATTGTCATTATTTGTAAAGACCTGATATTTCAGTTCACGTGCAGAAAACCTCGTGTGTGGTCGTCCACAGACCACTATTGTATGGCACAGTGTGCTGCACAGAGCAACAGCTAAAGTAACCTATTCTTGGACTTCAGGCCCAAACATTCTAAATGTCTATTGTTAATATACGTTGTCTATACTGGTGCTTTAAGAAGTGACATATCTTTTAAAATTATCCAAGATCTGGTCAAGATATAACTGTTTTATTTAGAAAGCTATAGATATATTTAAGTGTAAAACTATACATGCAGTTTTAAAAATCTTGATTTTGCATTTAAAACCATATGAAACATTATTGAATGTAATTGTACATATTTGGTATAGCAGATAGAGAAGAAAAAGTATGTCGTGTTTAAATCAGTGTTTTAAGGTCAGAAACAGGTCAGAAACAACAAGGGATTTTCTAAAGGACTAATAACAAGGAGCGGCATCAGTCCAGTTAATGCCTGACAATACTGAATGTAAGGAAAGGCAATAATACCTGGAGAACTGTGACACTGAGGACATAAAAATGAAACAGCAGAATTCAGCAGGTAATTCCATGTGTGTAACTGTGTAAAAAATGGATTTTCTGTTCACACACTGCTGACTGTAAGTGGCCGGTGGCCTGAAAGTGACATGTGGGTTGTTAGTTATGTTATACTGCATATCCAGTAGTGTAAAAATGTTGCAGGGAACAATGTTCTTAGGTCATTGTGAGCAAACATGTGATTCACATTTACGCTGCTTTAACCCTCCTGACCGGGTTACTGGATCAGGGTGATAATGTGACCATCTACCGGTGTAAATGCACAGAGGAAAAGCCCATGCTGGAACATTGGACTGTGTTCATCTGTGCTGTTCCATATTACAAATCCCTTTAAGTCGATACGTCGTACATCTAAACCTACCAGACTGCCAGTGTTTAATGCCACACCTGTTTTGTAAATTTCATTTTACACCCCATTTTTTTCTCTCCTTTACTTTACTTGTGGAAGTTGTGAGTGAGTTCAGCAGAAGAGGAGCTGTGCTGTATGAGCCCCTCGTGGTGGATGGATATTCACTGTTTCGCTTCTTCCAGTGAGATATGAGCCGCTGACTCAGCAGGTGCAGAAGCCCAGGGATCAGAGTGCCATTTACCCCAGAAACCAGCTTCCACATTAGGGCATCCAGTGGAGGACTATTCCTTAACTAGCCCCGCGCCCCGAAAGACGTCACTCGACTCTCACGCCTTCAAGCAACCTTCGGGAAAAAGAGTCCGGTTAAATGACGCCCGTCAAAAGTTTGTCCCGTTTCTCAGGTCTACAGGTCTGTTTGAACCCATCACCCTCCTGGACTTTAGCAGAGCTCCCTTATCACGGCTCTCCTCAGAAGGCTGAGGCACGGAAAGGGCAGACAGCTCTTATTTCTCATTTTCATCTTCTGTGACTGTAGGGAGGTCTTACCGAGCGACTGTGTGGCCAGAAAGCTGCTCTAGTGAAAAACTCAGCAACGGCACCAAGAACCACAGGAAAAGCACACAGATGCAGGTCTGTCAGCCTTTACAACAAATAATAATTCAAACTCTTGTTCAATTTCAGTGTGCAGCTCAGGAAGAGAGTAAAACACTGGGCAGTGGGTATTGTACTATAGTATTACTGTACTATAGTATTACTGTACTAATATACTGCAGGCTACTGTACTGTACCTGGAGCCTCTGAGTACGAAGGCTGCAGCAGCTCTCACCATTGGGTCACCTGCTGCCCGCACACCGTTTTACCATGAAAGAGGAGATGTAACTGCTGCTCGTTGTTCTCGAAGTCATCGTGTACAGAGAGGAATGTCCCCACGGCCCCCACTCTTCGCTCAGTCACCCCCAGCTCATCTCCATGACATGGAGCGGTACGTGTTTTAATACTGAACCACAGCACAGTGATGGATTGTTATGCAGGATAATGTCAGCAGTATTATGGCTGGTTTTGGGCCGTGACAAGTCAGGTGTGACAAGCAGGGAGGGTCCACGGGGGCCGCAGCTAGGGACCTGACACGAGGGGCCACGTTCCACACAGGAGAAGCTGTTCGTTGCAGGAAATCCCTGTGGGGCTGCTGAGACGGCTGGAACGTGTCAATATAATATAAATGATGGACAGCACTGGAAGGCACATGGATTACTTCAGGCCCACCCCTTAACAAAACACACACACACACACACACACACTCTCTGGAAGCAGTGTGTATGAGCCTCTCTGTGTGGAATGCCTACCTTCCTGCCAAGGAATTCACTGTGCTGTGTGTGTGTTTGTGTGTGTGTGTGTGTGTGTGTGTGTGTGTGTGTGTGTGTGTGTGTGTCACTTTTCACTCATGTGCCAAAGCACTTATGGTGTCAGTCCCTGCTGGATAAAACAATAAGCTCCCAGAACAACATGCTTCAGCAAGACTTCAGTCACAGCTGTAAGTAATTTATATCAGCGATGCCTCGAGGTCCAAGAAGATGCTGCACCATGTTTGCTGCACACTAAGTAAAATCAGAGGCGCAGCGTTTCTCTCTGTGGCCCTGGGCTTTAACACCACTTTCTTAACACAGCCAAGACATGCAGCATGTACTTTGTGTTTCCCTTTCAAAACACACGGAATAAGGGCATGTTTGACGGTCGTCCATCACACAGCGGGGGCATCAGAGCTGCGCACAGCAGCACCAGCCTTCTGGTGGCTGAGAGAGAGAAGGAGGGAACAAGGGAGGACAAAAGAGAGGTAGAAACAGAGGGAGAAGTCCTACAGAAAACGTGAGGACCTGTGAGGCATCAGCACACGGCCGTATTTCACCGGCACCTGAGATCCAGTTTGCCAGGAAGCCCAGAAGAAAAGGAAGCACAGTCTCTTACAGCAGCTGCTTACACTGATTTACCGCTTTATACATCTGCATAATGGTACATATGAACTTTGTCTTTTGAGTCCAAAGGCGGCAGCTGTGGCCACTACACCACCCGCTGGCCCCTTTATCTGAAAAATGAGTTGTATCATGGGAAAAAATGATAAACATGTCTTATCGTGTGTCCTGCCAGGCCGTGTTGTGCTTGGCAGCGGTTAAGATTACAGATGCAGAATCAAAAAAAAAATCATGGCAGATAGTAAAGATTCAGATGAGGGGCAAACATTTGCTCGTGTGACACAAGTGGGACTGATTTACTGAGAGCTGAGGGCCTTTCACCGATTCAACATCAACACAGTGCGTGACTGTGACATTAAATGCAAATTTTGTCTTCCAGTGTCAGGCTCCTTCTGCACCATTTGTGTGTGTGTGTGTGTGTGTGTGTGTGTGTGTGTGTGTGTGTGAGCGAGCGCTCGCTCTAACTGACCCCTGATATCTCACATCCCGTGTCACGAACCGCACCATCAGCAGCATCAGGGGACCAGAAGCGCCTCCCTGAACAGTTTATCTGGCCTTAAATACAACTACACACAGCAACCCCCCACCCACCTCACCCACCCAGCTTTACGCTATTTTCCACTTAAACCATTTTTATGAAATGGCTGCTCTGGAGAAAATGAAATATGGCAGTGACTCCCAGCTCAGTCCCATAAAGGAGGGATGGGTGTGATGTGTGTTTTCCTGCCATTCAAACACTCCGCGTGTTTTTCAGATGTGAACACACACTGCACCTGACGCAAAGACAAGATTTCCAAAGGGGATCAGAGCAAAATCTCGAGTGGACGTCTTTATTCGGCTACTCTGCTGTACGTACGCGACACTGTGGTTCCAGGTCAGACCAGAGCAGGGCAGAGAGGGTGAGATCCTACTGCATTTTACCATCATTTTACTTCAGTACTCTTATATCCTCTTTATAAAAGCTGTTTTTTTCTCCACGTCGCAGACAACACCAAAATCTGTGGTATTTCTTACTTTCCCCACTTAGGTAGAATACGTCTGTCAACTGGAAGTTCTCCGATGATTAACGGTGGAATAAAGAAAAATAAATCTGTTTTAAAAGCCCAACAAATGAGCGCGGCGTGTGTGAAAGCTGTCTGTGTGGTCGGAGGTCATTTAGGGCATCAGGCCAACGCTAACCCCTCTCTGCAGTTTGAATCCCACCCATCGGGGTGAAATGTCATTGATTGCCAGGACCGCGTTGGGTCCCTGAGGTGGGACGACGGGCATCACTTTTAAAACACAGCTAAAGTGGATGCCAAGCCCTGGAGTTCATTTTAAACTTGTGCTTCTTCTTCTCTTTCTTCCTCCGCTGCTTCCTGAGCAGCTGGCTGGGCAGCAGGTTGCTCTCACGGTCCTCCCCCTCTTCTTCGAACCAGGGTCCCCAGACGCCGTCACGCAGCTGCGGGTTTGAGCGCGAGTCCTTGGCCGGGTAGCGGACGGGCACCGCTGTTCGGTTGTACTGGGCCAGGCGCAGTAGCAGCCGCTTGACCACGTGCGGGTAGCGACGCGACAGGTCTGTGCGCTCGTAGGGGTCCGCCGTCACGTTGAAGAGCCACACCGACTGGCCGCGGTCCCGGCGCACACGCTCCCCGTGCCATCGGCGGCCCGGCGACGGCGGGGAGAAGGTCTGTGGTGGCACCCAGTCGCCGCATCCGGGGACCCCTGTGAGGAGCTTCCAATCTCCGACGCGGAGCGCCGCCTGCACTGCCGTGTTCCACACGCCCAGGCCAGCCTTCCAAGAGCCGCTCTCAGCCTTGGTGTAGACGGGGTCGATGTTGTGCAGGATGTCCTGACGTGGCGATGGCCGGCCCTCACTTATGGCCTCCCACACGTCGTAGCCGTCCAAGTCGAGGTCCTCCTCAAGCGAGCTGCCCGCCAGCGTCACCAGTGTTGGGAACCAGTCGGTGATGTGCACCAGCCCCCGGCACCGCGTGCCCTTGTTCAGCAGCAGCGGGCTGTGCACAAACCCCACAGCCCGCACACCGCCCTCCCAGTAGGTGCCCTTGCCGCCCCGCAGCGGCCAGTTGCTGCCGCCGGCCGCCGGCTGCCCGCCGTTGTCCGACGAGTAGATGAGCACGCTGTTGTCGTAGTAACCGTAGCGCTTGAGCGCCAGCGTTACGTTGCGCACGGCCTCATCCAGGCAGGACACCATGGCGACGTACTTGCGCCGCTGCGGGTTCGGGATGGACTTGTAGCGCTCCAGGTAGCGCCGGGGCACTTGCAGAGGCGAGTGCACTGCCTGGTAGGCCAGGTAGAGGAAGAGCGGCCGCCGGGGGTCGTGCGCTGCGAGGATCTCCACGGCCTTCTGCGTGTACATGAGGGTGGAGTAGAGACCACGGTCCTGGTCCCAGGCAGCCACCTCGCCATCGTGCAGATCGTAGCCGCACGCGCCGCAGCCGTCACACTTGTAGTGGCTGTAGTAGTTGCCGCTGCCCAGGAGGGAACCGAAGAACGTGTCGAAGCCGCGCTGCGTGGGCATGCAGCCGCGCTTGTAGAAGCCCAGGTGCCACTTGCCCACCATGTGCGTGGCGTAGCCAGCATCACGCAGCTTCTGCGGCAGCGTGATGTTCTCCAGGGGCAGGCAATTGGGCTGAGTGGGACGAATGATGGAGTGCTGGAGCCCAGTGTGGATCTGGTACCTGAGGCAGGAGAGAAGACGAGAGAAATGCACGAGCGTTAGGGCAACGGCGGTTCTGGTCACCGCAGTGGGTCACATGGAGCAGGAAAACGAAGCGCCGTGAAGCCGGGCCTCCCTGTGGGTCTCTCCGTCTTCGCCTGCCTGTCCCAGCACTTGCACACACTCTCAAAATGGATGAATGGTAGGCGTAGGTAGGTCAGGGTTTCTCTCTGCTGAGGGACCACTTGCTATTATTGCATTTTGCTCCAACTGTTATGAAAAATAAATTTAGGCTTTGACTTTCCATACTTTGTCTGCCCAGAGACCAGCTGTCCTTACGTTGTAGTAGCGAATCACGTACCGCAGATGTACGTAAATACGTACAGTACTGTGCAAAAGTCTTAGGCACCTGTGGGAAAATGCTATAAAGCGAGGATGGTTCCAGAAATAATGCCATGAATACTTATTGATCAATAAACCTTCTAAAAAGTGCAGTAGACAAAAAAAAACCTCAGTCAGATCGATATTTGATGGGACCACCCTTTGCCTTTAAAACAGCATCAATTCTCTTATGCAAACCTGCATGCAGTTTAAGGTAGAGGTCGGTAGGTTCTTCCAAACATTTTGAGGAACCGGCCACAGTTGTTCTGCAGACTTTGACTGTCTCTGCATGTCCTCCCAGACTGACTTGATCATGTTGAGATGAGGGCTCTGTGGGGACCATAGCATCTGTTGCAGGATTCCTTCTTTTTGCTCAAGATAGTTGTGTATGACTGAGATTGGGTGTCTGAGGTCATTCTCAGGCTGCAGAATGAATTTGGGACCAATGAGAAACCCCCCTGATGGTAGATAAGAATCTACCTGTACTTCTCAACACACATTGAAGTTGCACAGTACTGTAACTACTGCTTGGCTTAACATTACTTGGTTTTTGAGGCTGAGCTGTAGTTTATCATATTATGGTGCAAGCAGGACCTCAACAGTGACTCAAGTGCAGGCCCCCCACGCCTTAAATCCACCTCTGGAGGAGGAGAGCCCCAGAAATCATAACACCCCATATAAATACGGTAAAGATACCCCACAACTCTTTCTGACTTTGGAACTAAGTGACTGCACTCTGACAACTGCAGGTGTGTAACTGTATCCCCAGCCAAATGGTTGCTGGTTCATATATGCTCTCTAGCCCTTGTTCAGAAGACCTGGTCTGATAACATGCTGTTAAAATTAGTTCATTTAAAGTGTACAAATCTGGACGAAAGCGCCTGTTCATCATGTCGACAGCTTGAGCAGCTGGTTGTGGGATCCCGTCCACCTCCAGATTTATGGGCTCCTGCACAGGACTTGCTTGAGGTTTACTTAACCTTGAGATGAAATGTAGGTTCTACCAAGCAAACAGGGAGTGTAAAGTCTATACGTTCAGCATGAGACATCGGGTCCTGTGATTCTGCTCTTTTACACATTGTTCTTCTGTATTCAGAAGCTCTGAAAGACATATTCTGCTCAAATAGCATCTCCAGGTTACGTGCGTCTAGATAATATGGAAAAGCCGGGCTACATAAGTCACAGGGTCTCGCAAACATGTACAGACCCTTGACAAAAAACACACGTTTTGCTGGATGATGAAATCATGCTTTAATATTTCTTTCCACGTGGAATTTTGGTTTAAAATAATAATGGTCAGAATCAAGTCCACATTTTGCATCACCTGGCTTAAGGCCCACATGTTCAAACTGCTTGTGCATAAAATATCTGTGCGGCCCTTTTTGCACCCCTTCCCCTCACAATTTATCTTAGTGCTATTTCTGTTTTGAATCTGTTGTTTTATTGTGTGGCAGCGCAGCGGGTGCCTCACAGCTCTTGGGCTGTAGGTTTGTATCTGCAAACAAGTGAAAAGGAGCTCCACCCAAAGTCCATAAAACCGCTCCACAACAGGCGCCAAACTGCACGCTGGGTTTACATACTTTATTACGCTGGAATTATTGTGCTGAGACGTCGTAATAAGTTTAATAACAATAATACAATTGAATTTTTTTTTTTTTAATTTTTGAGGTGTGATACGTTGTCTTAATGGCTCTAGGTTATGTTTGCACCCTTGTTTTCTCGATGTTCACGGTTACTACCCAAGAATCGGTTACCGTAATGCAGAAGTCAAATTGTTTTCGTTGACAAATCACTACGGATGGTGTTGAGGCTTTAGCCCTTTGTTTCGCCGCTTTGAGTGTTTGGTTTAGAGAAGAACAGGTTCTACACGCCAAAGTTCTGCTGCTGTGTTCATCAGGTCTCTTAAGGGAAGGCAGAACCAGAAACAGGGGGTCGGGAGATCAGTTTAATCGTAAAATGGGGTTTTCCTGGCTGTCGCTGGATCAGGATCCGAAAGATCCTGGTTTTCCAGTCCTACATCTGCAGGAGGCATTCTATTCTATTCGGATCTCTGGTGCTTCCTGGAAATATTGATAAACACCTATCTACATACCACTACAGACACGGTGTGCGGAATTCAAAAGAAAACCATGGATCAAAACATTATTTGTGATCTTTCAGTTCATTTACACACTTTTCAAACTGTTCAGAACAGAACGGTCGCCAATCCGCCCACCAACTGGGGGTTCAGGGCTAACTTATGAGGCAGACAGGTCACACTGCTTGAATTCTGAAGGAACCGATACAGAAAAAAAAATACGATCATCATATTTTCTCATTCAGAAAATCTTTACGCTTAAAACATGTGCAGGCATGATCAGAATAATCTAGAACTCAGAACTCCTCACTGGTACCTTTACTACATTATGTAATGAATACAGAGTCCAAAACCAAACACCGGGACATCGGCCACCAACACGGGGGGCGGCTGCAGAGTCCGGCTGTAAATGACGCCGCTTTTCACTAGGTGCCCTTTTAAAGCCATTATGTCCTAAAGTTCACGGTAAATTACCTTGCATGGTAGCCCCGAATAAACACAGTACTGCCTGGAGCCAAGCGCTGCCATTTCTTCCTGCTGCCTTCATACTGTCAGGGCATCAGTTCAACTTTCCATGCCGCGTTTTCATATGTATTTGTTTACTCAGCTTCAGGCTAATTTGGAGTGGAGTTCAGGAAAATCTCTGCTTTAAAAGGGTGAATCACTTGTATAGTTTATGCCACAGAGCCTGAAAGGAAACCTCAACAAATGGCTCTGTTGAAATATTCATGGTTACATCCCTGTGTGACCAACTCACAAACATTCTAGTCTGAGCAACACCCAGAAAAGCGACTGTGTTTTTCGGTACTTTAAACATCCCGCCCCCCCCGGGTTGGTACATCGCTCCTCTGCCAATTTTTTGTGGGAAGTGGTATTAATGGGGAAAATTCCAAAGGGTCCTGGACTCCATCGTAGGATACACTAACCGGTCACATGGTGGGAGGTGGGAGCATTCTTGGAAAGCTTAATCTTTCTCGAACATGTTTAATTCCATATGGCACCTCGAGAAGATAAAGCAGTGACCGCATTAGTGCATCATTTTCTGGGTTAATCTTTCACCACTAAGGAGGAACATTTACAGATACAGTACTGTGCAAAAGTCTTAGGCATGCAACTTGAATGTGTGTTGAGAAGTACAGGTAGATTCTTATCTACCATCAGGGAGGTTTCTCATTGGTCCCAAATTCATCCTGCAGCCTGAGAATAACCTCAAACACCCAATCTCAGTCATACACAACTATCTTGAGCAAAAAGAAGGAATCCTGCAACAGATGCTATGGTCCCCACAGAGCCCTCATCTCAGCATGATCAAGTCAGTCTGGGAGATCTGGATCTCTCAGCACCACTCCAGCCAAGATACCAGTCATATCACACTTAGTGGCCTGTGTCTCACTGCCAACATTAGATCCTCAAGAGATCCGGTGAGGACGCCATCGCTACCGTAGTACAGCCCTTTATCTCTTCCCCTTTATGTCACCAAACTCACATCTCGCCACATGCTGTGTCAGAACGTATTTCCCATCATGCTATTTCCCCCAAAAAGCCACCAACCTCACCTCTCACCCACACCGTGCTTGGAATGTGTCACCACCAATGCAATTTTTCCCCATTATGGCGCCACTCGCAGCTAACAGTGCTCTACTCCTCGGACTGCCACGGGCAGTGGACACATCCATGGCAACTTGCCTAACACCACTGTCCTGATTGCTAGTGCTCTACAAGGCAGTGCGCTCAGTACACACTGTCCTACAACCTACTAACCCGTGACCATGTCCCCAGACACCACACCAACAATGATGAACCTGCCTACAGAGGCAATGAGGAGCAGCTTGTAGAACGATGCAAAGGACAACAATCTGTCTTAATGTCAACAAGAGCAGGGAGATGATCGATGCCTTGAGAAGTATTTGAGCTGTTTGTGTTTTTCTGTGCATTGGTGGTTCAGCAGTGAAGGTGCTACCTGGTTATACTGAGTTGTTGTGAATCGAACATTTGCAATTACCACCCAACTTGGGGCAGTTACTTTTTCCACACCAAGGAAATGACACAAAAACAACGCAGGTTTTTCACCCTCCTGCACCACCGCAACAGCCAAAAAGAAAGGATGACATTTAATGAGGAAGAACTGCAAGAACAGAGAAAGCCTAAAATGAGACAAATATTTTTCCGATTTCCATCCACTTCGATTCTTCCTCTTCGTGATGGGCCTCGTGGCAGTTGAGCTGCCTGCAGCATCAGCCTCCAGACCACAACTGATTAAACAAAATCGACAAAACACAAAGTGCCCCAGAGGCCTCTCACGAGGCCTGGACGTGGGGTCATCACCGGGACAGTGTCTCCAAGTGGCTCCGTTCCACAGACATTCCCCACATTCCCTCAGCTGTCTGAGCCACTTCGTGTGTCCTGCCCTGCCCTGGATTTATGAGAACTGGGCTGAGGCAGTTTTGCTGGAGGTGTTAATTTCGTCCTCATGTGCGGCCACCAGCAGGTGGCGTTACTGGTTAGACCCACGCAAGTTGGGAAATCCTAACCTCCTAACCTTAACTGCTGTTAAAATACTTCAATCTGAAATGTACATATTTCAAAATCTATAGGCAGCGTCTGGATTTCAGGGCTCAATGACAAGGGGGTCCGACCACTCAGATGAGAGTAGCGCTTTTCACCCCCCAGCACCGCTTATAATCCCACAGTTTCCCGGTTAAAATGCTGCAGTGATTCTTACATTTAAGATTAATTCTTACATTTGGTGAAAAATGAAAACGCAGACTGCAGTTAAGCCATCGAAGTGGCTTAAGAAAGTGAAAAAGATGTTAATATTTAGCGTCCTGTTAGGAAAAGCGGGCCGAATAAGCCCCCTGGGAGCTGTAAGGCCAGTGCTGGAAGAACCTACAGAAACAACCTCAGCGGTACCTCCAGCCTTCGGGCAGCAGCACTCGTGAACACCGTGCCGGGGACTCGACCGCAACTGGTCAGCAAACAGACTCCACTGTAAAAACTGCCACATGAAGCCACAGAGGCCCAGCGAGAAAACAACTGCTCCACAGACACGGCCTGGAACCACGCCTCTCTGGCAAAGGACCTTCTGCAGGAAACACAGAGAAATGTCTAAAATCTACAGTCAGTCACTGTAAGACCATGTGCCTCTGTGTGTGTGTGTGAGAGAGAGAGAGAGAGAGAGTAAAAAGGAGGTTCTCATAGCGACGCCGTTGGTCCTGTTTACTGGGGCAGCAGCTGTTCAGTCCCAGGAAAGGTGTCCAAGATGTTCTTGCAGGTCCTGCACCACGGAGCAGGAAGCGAGGCACCGCAGGATCACCGAGTGCAGAACGTGTCTGAGCTGAAGTGAGACTCGAACACCACAAGCAGCGGACCCCACTTCACCGTCTCCCCTGGCTCTGCGGTCCTCTGCTGCCCACAAAACTTACTTTTAACCAGTTGGTCCACTGCGGTGAACCTCCGCAGACACCAACACGACCGCAGGGCCCACAGCTGACTAGCGTCACCGCGGCAGCCTTTTCATGACAACAGCCACTTTTAAAGACAAACTCTTGTTTGTGTCTGTTTCTGAGATTTTGAAAACATTCCTGGTTACTACAGGGTTACAGGTTGTTACCTGGTTACTACACGGTTACAGGTAAACCGCACGGACAGTACAGGTTTATATGGGGTTACAGGTCACCGCATGGTCAGTACAGGGTTATACAGGGTTACAGGTTGTTACCTGGTTACTACGGGGTTACAGGTCACCACATGGTCAGTACAGGGTTACAGGTTGTTACCTGGTTACTACACGGTTACAGGTAAACTGCATGGTCAGTACAGGTTTATATGGGGTTACAGGTCACCGCATGGTCAGTACAGGGTTATATGGGGTTGCAGGTTGTTACCTGGTTACTACGGGGTTACAGGTCACCACATGGTCAGTACAGGGTTACAGGTAAACTGCATGGTCAGTACAGGTTTATATGGGGTTACAGGTCACCACATGGTCAGTACAGGGTTATACGGGGTTACAGGTTGTTACCTGGTTACACGGTTTTGTCCGGTTATGCAGACAGATGTGCTGCAGCCACCTGCCCGTATCTTCGATGGCGGTAAAGAAGGTGAGATATGACAACCATGTGAGGCATGAGCCCTCGTCCCGCCTCACCCCACCAGCCCCCCACGAACACGTGCGGACGTACCTTCCGGTCATCAGCTGGCTCCGCGAGGGGCTGCACATGGGCTGCACGTAGTAGTTGTCCAGTTTGACTCCTTCGGCGGCCAGCCGGTCCAGCGTGGGCGTGTGGACCTCGGACCCGCGGTAACCCACGTCCCGGAAGCCCTGATCGTCCGCCAGGATGAAGACGATGTGCGGCGGCGAGGCGGGTTCGCCAGGCGTGTTCTCGACCCGCGGGATGGAGACGCACGTCACCGCGAGACAGAGCGAGGACCCCGCGAGGAGAAGCCCGGCCAGCATGGCTATGAACCCGCGGACAGGCAGCAGGTGCCCTGTACACCGATGGTGCTGGGTTCGAATCCCACCTCTTACTGTAGGAACCTCGGTCGTGCTGCTCGTCCTGGATAAATTATCCAGCTGTACAAAATGGGCAAATCTGTGTAAAGTTGCCTGCAAAACAAGGTACATCCCGGCGGACAAAGACGTCGTCAGAGCGACGACAAGAAAACGCGGATGAACAAGGAGCCTCTCCGTGTCCACGGCGGGGGGGTCGGGTGGAAACGAGCATCCGGACGGCCGCGGCTCCTCCGAGAAGCGGCGTTTCACGCGAACGTGTCCGCGAACAGGGGACCAGCCGGTCGCCGAGCGCCGCTCCTCTGCACGTGGGCTCAGCTGCAGCAGGGGGTCCTCCGCGAGCTCCGTCTCCGCCCGGATGAGTCCCGCGCAGAGCTGCTGCTCTCTGGCAAACCTGAAGGTCCTGGGTTTGAGTCCCCCTTCTGCTAAACTACTCCTGATCAAGGTCCTTTGAAGAAATGAAGTAAGAATTTACTTGACACTCCGTCACCTTGTACCTCCTTGTCTAATAATAACAATAATAATAATACTAATAATCACCCACCTGGCTCCGCTCCTGCAGATCGTCACGTTATGAACCCAGATTGTTCCCTGCTGTCCTCCATGAACCGCTCCTCCTTCCGAAGCCCAGTAGGTTGTCTGGCTCAGTCCCTCTCCACCGGGGCAGATTTGTTTTGCACCAAGTCAGCCGGCGTGGATGGAGTCCAAAGTGGAGACACTCGCAACCTGCGTGTCACAGCAGTGACGTCTGAGGCGCGAGCTGAACCGTCACTCTGTTGACTGAAGTGTTTTTTTTTTTTTTTTTTACCGTACATTTGTTTTTCTGAACGTGGAAAAAGCGTAAATATCAAGAAAAATATTTTCTGCCGAAATAATCAGCAGCAGTTCAAATATAAACAGCATTTTGGTTGTTGTCTGCTGTTTGTAATCCGTCGATACAGCAGTCAGTTTCACGTAAACGTGCATAGGTTTTGGTAAATAAATACACTATACATTTTATACTTTTTAAAACTTTGTTTATTTGCACACGTTGGCTCAGCTAGTTCCCAGTAACGGTGGAAAACAAAATGTCATGCATGGCCGCTATTGTGGACTTGTTCTTGGAGCCCCCGTGGCCAAAGAGCGTCACAGTGGCCACTCCGGCTGGTGACGTCAGCGCCTCCTCCGCAGTGTCCCTGAGACAAGTGTTTGGCCACCAGCCAGCGCCAAGGAGAAGGTCTCATTCTGCTTGCATGAGCTCACAGCTAGATTTGCTTGGGTTTTAGCAAGCAGGGCGGCTTTATGACTTCGTTGTCTCAGAGATACCAAAATACCCCTGTGGGCAAACTGTTTTGGAGATTTGAACTGCGCTTGGAGTCTGAGGTGCAACTCACTGATGTGCAGAAAATGTCAAATGACAGTTTTTGGCAAAGGCCACTTGTCTAGATGCTTCTCTCCATTGTCCTTCACCGCTCATTCTAGTCAGCACTGTGGCTGCCGGGAACCTTTTCCGCATTTCTTGGCTTAGAGGGGGTACAACCTCGTGGCGCACACTCTCACACAAAACTGGCAATTTACTGTGATCAGTTAACCTGAAAAAAGTCTTTGGACTGTGGGAAGAAACTCAGAGCACTCATCAGCAATTTGACCCAGAGTATCTTTGTGAACTGGTGGAAAAATGCAACATCTATAAAATTATCTTTGAGTTTTCTCCAATACTGGATGCAACTGCCTGTACAGGAAAAAAAACCTCACGTTCACCATGGGACACCCTTGTTTCTCCAGTCACAGGAGCTATAAGACCATGGAGCTTCATCAACCGTGACTCAAGTGCAATGCTGTGATGCGTCATGGGTGGTGTGGCTGCGGAAAGGGTGCGTAACCATCTCCTGCCTTGCTCTGCACTCTGGAGTTTCGTGGAAAATGGGTGGGAAAGGGCAAGATCTGTCAGGGGGGTCCCTCCCCACTTCCTGATGATTCATACATCTCATCAGGTTGAGTGAAGATAGTGATGTAATGGTGCAGGATGGGAGCAGCCAGATCACTGCACCCCCTTGACCCTCCTCTCGTTCCTGCAGGGTGGAGAGCTTTTCCTTTCTCCTGCCACTTCCCCCAAAGCCACAGCACCTCTGCAGCTCCGTGTCATTGTTTGACTGGCCCACTTCACGCAGGACCGGTTAGCGGTGATTTCCAGGGAAACAGTGAGTCTTCGCAGCTGCGCGTTTGAATTAATATTAGGTATTGACTTATTACAACTAATCTGTCATTCATCTAATTTAAGTTTCTGCTTTTCTGATGAAACTGCACCACATCTTAATCCTTCTATTATATCTGGATTTTAGGTCAGGCCTCAGGCCATCTGCATAAAAAACACTCCAAGGATAATCTAGTGTATGAAATGCCTTCGTGTTGTTGTGGTGCAACTAGACGTGTGGAAAAAACTGCACTTCTTGTCATTTCCAGGCATCTCTTGGAGGCAAATTTAATGCACACATGAACCCTGAAGAAGTGTTCAGCCTTGGCGTGCCCCCCTGGTCTCCTCTCCGGTTACAGGCAGCTGGCAATTGTTGGAGGCATTATGACTTATGTCAGAACCTCCACCTCTCTGTATAGAACAAACACCTGGCTGGCAGGTATAGTTTTTCTTTTTATCCTGGAAGAGGTGTGGAGGTGAACTGGCTTCTCTGAATTCCAAATAGTGTGCAGGGCTTGTTTTAACTCAACTCTCTTTTTTACAGCTATACTTCTATTACTACGTTCTACATTTTCTGTATCCTCCACATTTTCCCGTATTTTGACATGGGTGGGGAGGAGAAGCACGAGTGTGATCAAAGGGCTGCGCCTCCTTTAAGAGCAAAATGGAAGATGCTGAGCAGCCTGGGTGCTGCTCTCAAAACAAAACCAGATGTTTCACTGCAAAGGGAGGTGTTCGGTTTAATAACAGTGGATCACCTTCAGAAGAGATGGGATTCAAACCGCCAGCTAAAAAGTGCAAAGTGTTTTAGGACTCGGTAGCCGTGTCAGCGATAATGCGGAACTGATCTCTTAGAAGAATGTAATGAGTCACTCAAGTTAATGATCTACACGTTTTTGGTCTCAGCCTTTCTTCCCCTTCCGTTTTATACTCCTTTTTGCACTGAAATCAAAGCTAACTGCTAGTGATGGTCCAACTCCTGTTCCTGCGCTTCATGCTGCCGAGCATCACCGCTGCGTCAGTCTCCATCCCTCCAATCACCTTGTCTTGGAAACAAGATGTTTTTAGGGGAAAATATTGCTCAGCCAGTTTCCTTCAGCCGTCCCTCTCTCCTGGACTCTCTGGGTAGCTCTCCCACCCTCCGCATCACACTGTCAGCTGCTGTGGCTGCTGATAACTCGCACTTTGAGCTCGTTCGTACAGTGAAGTTCTAGCAGCTCTTGAAGGAGCCCAGTTTGGCTCAGAGTGAATCTTTTGCAAAGTTTTACTGGCTCTTGAAGGAACTCGGAGTCTGCTTATTGCGCACAGCCCAGTTCCCAGTGCCAGCATCTCCATGTGCGTGTGTGTGTTGATAGAGCGTGTCCAACATGCCCCAGCACAGCTGGCTTACAGTGAGCTCTGGTTACCCCCTGCGACGTGTTCAGGGTGAGGTGGCTCAGCGGGAGTTTGCTCATCTTGATGGCTCTGGCACATTAAACAAGGAAACAAGATTTTACTTGTTTTCAGGAACTGTAAACAGAAGAAAGGCGCCGTCGTACAAAGAAAATCGGTGTAACAATGAATACCTTGATGTTAACAAGTTGGACAAAAATTCTTTGTCTTCCTAACATTCTGAGGTTAACTTATTTTGTATACCTCTGAACGCGCACATTGTTGTTTTATAGGGTCATCTGAGATGTCATGACCTGTTGTTTAAAATTAGAGCATTATTTTTTTTACCATTTAAATGGTAAAAGCATTTAAATTGTGGAACGTTCACTTACGGCCACAGTCTAAATAGACGTTCGGTGACACGGGGGCTGGTTCACCACGGCACGAGTCTGAACCAAAGTTGCATTAAAAATAAAAATAAAGCATCCAGAGATCTGCAAAACTAGCAAAAAAAATGCAGATAAAAAGGACCAGGATTGATATGTGGAGAACATGTAGGTGATGTGTAGTCTTCTCAGGTGTGTTAATAAAACTTTTTACACGGACAAACAAAAGCTTCCTGAAGAAGGGCATCACTCGGGCCTTTTTAACCATTAAAGCAGCATCAGAGCTGATTTCTCCCTGGACTTTCTATCCTATCATGTTGCTTTTACATCTTTTTGCAAATTTTTTCTCTCATTACAGACAGTGAAAGCGGACGGTTGTTATATGAGCTGTCAGTTGTGGTGCACAGGGCCCTTTTCTGGGTGATGAAATCAGGTTGTCAGGTTCATCTTTTAAAGGGCAGCAGCCAGGGGTGGGCGCGGGATCTTCATCACATCTCTGTAACCTCAAGCGACAGCTTTGGCTGCAGCCCAGGATTCCTTCCGTGTTGGAAAAGCTTTTACTCCTGTTTAAAGAGCTTCTATTGATATACTAACAGAGGCAAATGTGAACAAACAAACCAAAACTGACGCCAAGAACCTGACAGCGGCAAACAACGAACAAAGGAGAGATATAGGGGTGTTTAATGAAGCTCCAGCCTCATTCCTGAGCTCCAGGTACTCCCTGCCCTCCTTTTCATGAGTGAGAGAGACAGAGAAGAACGAGGAAAGGCGAGAGAGAAGATACCAAAGGAAGCAGAAGAAGGGAGTGAAGGGTGAAAGAGTTGGGTGGAGAACAAGGTCATGCTCAAGTTCTCAGAATAATAGGAGCTCAAATGAGAGTACAAGTAGAGACTTCTGACTTGAGAAAAAGGAGAAACATTACTAAGCAGGTTGAAAGGCGGCAACTCCAACCTTGCCGAACCCAGTGCTTTCATGTTAGGTAGGTGAGGGAGAAGAGCAGGGGAGGAAAACAGAACTGAAATGGGAGAGGAGTTTAGAAAGACACAAGATCTGAGAAAAAGCCTTAGGAGGAGGAGTGAATTGAAGAGCAATCTGGATTTTCAGTGGCAATGGTTGTACTCGTGAAAAAAGAACAACTGGCACTTCCTTGTCTCCATCCTAACCTTGTCATCCTACCCTCCACACATTACCATTGTGCCTCAGGACCAGACCAGGCCTCTTATGTATGCAGGTGGTGAAGAAAAGCCAACAATCCCCACAAACCTTTTGCCACCTTTTCTTCATTCCTTTCTACTCCTCCTCTTTCCTCCACCTTCACAAAGTTGATTCCGTCACCAAAAAGTTCTCGACCTCCACCTCCCCTGCTCATGTCAGGAGTCCTAAGCATGTTATGGTTATGCAGAAATCTCAGCTATAGCTGTAGCAAATAAAAATTCTTTTTAAGACTCTTTGTTTTAACATTTTTATTGAATTTAAGGTAAATTAAAAAAAATAAATAAATGACAGAAAACAAAAATAAGCCGTCTCCACAAACTCCTGTTCGGCGCCGGGTCCTGACCACGTTGTCTCATAAACATGTGTTTTTCCTCATCTTATTATCGACCAGAAATAAATAGCCAGGAACAGCAGACACAAGCTATAAACACTGTGGACGCCTGCTGAATGAAGCTGGCCCCACATTCCTGTCCCGTTTCGATCTGTATGAGCGTGTTCCACTGCCAACTTATGGCCGGATGTTGACACGCACGTGCGTTTGCTCCAGAACGGACAGCAAGTTCGGGGAATACAGGGGTGAGAAAATTTTTTTGGAAAATGTAAAAATAAATCAATATCAGTATCTTTCAAAACTGATAACTTTAATGTCCATCAGTTGAGGAGGCAGTGGAGTTATTGCTTCTTTAAAGTGTTTTGGTTTGAACTCCTCCCCTGTGAAGCCCCCAAGACACCGATGTTAGCAGTTGCTGCACGCTGGCCTTTTGTCAAATATTTATCTTCACAGACAGACCTGAAGGTTGATAGCATCTGTTATCCCTTGCAGTACTTCAAGGAGGCCATGCGCCTCAGACAGACCTCACTTCAGCGGGACTCAGTCATTTAGTGGTTCTCACCCCCCGCTGACCCCTTTCATCACTACAGCTTCCCGGAGTCATGAGTCAAACGCCAACAAGGCTGAACGTCTTCAACATCAACAGTATGGAGTCAACCTAGAAAAAGCTTCCCGTTGTGAACACATCGTGTTTCTCTCATGAGGTTTTTGAGATTTGTGGACATACACTGGCTACAGAAACAGTTTGGATCATGGGGCTCTGTCTTTGACCAAAAACCTTCTGGGTGAAACACTCCCCTGGCCCCCCACTGACCTCACCCTCTACTGCAACAGCCAGTGACCACACAGGGAAGCATTGTGGCGTAAAGCCACAGAGAACGTGAAGCCCGAGGCAACAGAGTGAACACTCCCTTTCTGCCGAGGCCCAACATGAAGATCGCACTGTTGGCCTCTACAATAACCTCGCTGCCTTTGCGAGGTCCGGCACTTCTACAGAGGAGGACTGTGGTCAAAAAAGTTCTATTTTTAGTGTCCCAGTACTCTCTGGGAACCAGCGTACAGGAGCACCGTAACAACACTGGACAGTCTCAGAATGAGAGCCGCTTTATTAGGAACACTGAATTTCTTTCAGCATACATAAACCTGCTGAAGGAATCATTCACGGCACCACAAAGGTGTATAGCCCTGATTTACCTGTGGACCACATATGGGGCCGAGGTGCCTTCGCTGTAAATATTCTTATTTTAAAGTGCATTCATCCCCTGTTAACCGGTTTTAAGTTGTTCCTGAGAACTGACCAAATATCAAAAAGCCAGATTAGAAAAATACTTATTCCTTTATTATTTCTTATGGGGGGATTCTGATTGGTTCCAGGCCCAAGTTCAACCACAACACCATATTAAATTACGCCTAATATAATAAGGAAGAAATGGGGTAACGTTAAAACAGAATGAACAACCAACAATGTTACGTACAGCAGTCGTTTTAAAACAATTATTTTTACTAAACTAAGAGTGAACTAAGAGCTACCAGTTGTGTGCTGAGTTGATGAAGGCGACATGTGACATTAAAAAATAAATGAACAGTTAGAAAATTAAAGCATAGTGCAAAATGGGGGATGCAAACACAAGGAGGCGAGAACATAAATCCAGATCCATTAACAAAAAGTGTCACTGATACCATTCAGCCTAAAGCATAAAAAACAGGATATCAGGAGACCAAATAACAGTGTGCATTTAAGTTGCTCAAAAAATGTTTTGTATTTTTTAACTGCAGGTTATAACTGGCTGCGATCAGAATTAGGAAAAATAAGTTAGGGTGGATTGTTTGGATTATGACATTTGGAACTGTACCTACTCACTGCATCGATGAACACATTGCGCCAAAATAAATAAGCTTGTTTTATGTTAAGGTGCTTGTCAAGTCTGTTAGGTGCCCAGTTCAACAAACTGATGGTAGATAGTTAAATAAATTGAATAAAAATATGGCTGCTGTGAGCTCTGCCATGAGGCTTGAAGAGCAGGAACTGCCTCCTGCTGAAGTGATTGTTAGTTTCTGGTTTTGTTATGGTGACATATTTTGGTTTGTGTTGCTCTGAAAGGCTAGTTTTTTTTTCAGGCCAGTCCTTCCGTTCTGTACCTATAACCCACCCAGACGGTGATACAAAAATAGAAAACACAAGATTTGTCAAGATGGGTTTTGTTGAGGCTGAAACACATTGCGATGGTGTGAGAAAAGACCGCGAGGCCTCTGGTTTTCAGGCTTCTACAGAGACATGGAATGTCATTAATAGATACAGCCCAGATCCATAATGTGTTCTTCTGCTGACAGGTGAAAACAAACACAGCTCTCACTAATGTTCAAGGGGGGTTTGGAGAGAAGAAGGAGAGAAAAAAGAAGGTAAGCAGTCAACTGAAAAGGAAAGGTGCAGTCAAGAAATGGATGTATATACAGAAGAACGGTGTTCTAATGTTTTTATTTTTAGGTGGGTCAATAGCAGAGGTGGGTAATAAATTATATTTACACTGTTATTTGTACTGAAGCATATTCCTTAGGAAAGTTTACCCTTCAAAGTAGGTTTTGGGGCTCATATATGAAGAAGACCCCCAGCTTTGCCACAGTTGTGACTCAGTAAGGAGTAAACCGAAAGTCTTGTTTATCCACAAAGCAACTTAAAATGTTAGACACACTACATTTAGCTACTTATACGTATATTCGCATGAAAACAGTGTAACACACATTCTCACACAGATACATACACACACACACACACACACACACACTATGGGCAATTTAGAGTCACTGCTTCACATGAAACACATGTCTTTGGACTGTGGGAGGAAGCCAGAGCACCTACAGGAAATCCACGTGAACTTAGCTGGTTCCAGCTTTGCACTTTTCACTGCTCCAAACACTCTCAGTAAATTCTGCACACGGACCCCTATTTTTATTATTTCATTTTTCAGTAGCCTTCAAATAATAAAATATTTAATTAATCTATAACATGAACATTAAAATGACACAAATACAAAGATAAATACTGAAGATTTACCTTATCTTTAGAATCACATGTAACAGGTGCTTCTCCCAAAATTTAGAACTGCGTACACTGGTCAACCCACATGTAAAATTCTGTGCACAGACCAGTTAACAGGTGCTAGTCAGTTATAGCCAAATGCAACAGTGAGTAGTAATTTTGAAAAAGTAAAGGCAAAAAGTACTGTAAAAAAATTCTACCTGAAAGGTGGAAGTCAAAAAGTGCTAAAGTTCTGAATAGGTTGATTACCAGCTGTTTTCCAGTATTAACAAAATACTGTATATACTGCATTGCCAAAATTTATTACTCTTATGTCACCAGTGTGTGTGGCACCCTGTGTGTGTCATGTGTAATTTCTTATTCATTTTTACATCTTCACTTTGTACAGATTCTTCAACTGTCGTTCTTCTTTGCTCATATACTACAGCTACCGATGCTGATGATGGTGTTTTTCCTTCTCTTCCCATCACCCCTCCCTCTCACTGCTTTGTTGCAGCAGGGAGAAGCAACAACACCCTGATATATATGTCATGTTCGACAGGTAGATGCTCACATATAACATCTCCTGCCTCCTGTCTCATCCAGCTGGGAGCCCAGTGCAGGTATTTTGGGCAGCAGGACCTTAAACTGGTTGAATTCTAGCACCTGAGCCACATATCTGTGCTGTACGTGATCCACCAAGAAGGTCAAACGTGGATAAAAAAGGGGTGACGTGTTGGTCGTAGTGACATGCAGACAGTAATGCCAAATGAAACTGTATATCACCAGACTTTGTTACCTTTAAACCTGATGCACTTGGTACCCGTCACTAGTGCACGTAGCACTTTGTGTGAAAGTGTGTTTGCGTCACATTTGTGTGTTTTGACCTGCCTGACATACGCTCTGTGTGGGACGTAACAACGCGCTTTTTTAAGTCTCATTAATGGTACTGAGTGGCATTTTGGGCATTTAATGAACTCGACTATGTAAAAACCTCCCCTAGTGTGAGAAGTACCACTCTGCCAAATTTCAAGTATCAAACAAAGCTGTGCATAAAGAACTCAGAGACTGAGCTTATTGTAGATATACAGAAGATGTTTTGATTATGATCTTTCATATTCTAAACCACTAATAATACTAGCAGCTTCTATATTCATGGAAAAAAGTATGTACAAATCTTTTATTTTCAGTATTTGACACTAAAAATGTTGCGTTACGGTGCTGCCTAATATATATACAGTACTGTGCAAAAGTCTTAGGCACCTGTGGGAAAAATGCTATAAAGCGAAGATGGTTGCAAAAATAATGCCATGAATACTTATTGATCAATAAACCTTCTAAAAAGTGCAGTAGACAAAAAAAACCTCCATCAGATCAATATTTGGTGGGACGACCCTTTGCCTTTAAAACACCATCAATTCTCTTATGCAAACTTGCATGCAGTTTAAGGTAGAGGGCGGGAGGTTCTTCCAAACATTTTGAGGAACCGGCCACAGTTCTTCTGCAGACTTTGACTGTCTCTGCATGTCCTCCCAGACTGACTTGATGATGTGGAGATCAGGGCTCTGTGGGGACCATACCATCTGTTGCAGGATTCCTTCTTTTTGCTCAAGCTAGTTGTGTATGACTGAGATTGGGTGTTTGAGGTCATTCTCAAGCTGCAGAATGAATTTGGGACCAATGAGAAACCTCCCTGATGGTAGATAAGAATCTACCTGTACTTCTCAACACACATTGAAGTTGTACGCCTAACACTTTTGCACAGTACTGTATATATCAAAACAGAGAAGAAAATGCAAAATTTATTTTAATGCAGCAAAATGAAAATTGTTTTATTGTTTTAAAGTTTACATGTTAACTTTCAGAGATGCTAGACAAAGAAGCATCTTAAATTATTTTTAAATGAAACACGCAAAATACTCAATGAAATGAAATGAAATACTCAAGCACCACTTGACTCACGGTGAACAGGCTTGTACATTCTGCTGAGTGTGACCATATACATCACAATTCTCAAAACTGAGTAGTTACACCTTAAAGTCACATGTCTTGTTTTCATGTCGCCGATTCTGGCTATTTTCTCTGTCAAAAATGGTGTCAAATCTCAAAATGGGTTTAAAATTCAAAATCACACCGCACATTGTACAGGAGAACAGTAAAATATATTCTTTAATTTTTAGACAGAAAGAACTGTTCGAATGCACCAATTTAGTGGAGAATATTTCAGTTAAAATAATGTGGACCAGATACCAAACCCTTGAAGACCACCCAAACCTTTATATAAAGCTTGCAGAGAAAAATGTTCCCACGCTGAACTAAAGGTTTACTAATCGAGAGTGCATGTTTACACAGCTGGATGATTCTCCAGGCATCTAGCAGAAAGTGTGTTGCAATGGCTCAATGGGAGCGCTAAGCCGCAGCTGTCAGACTTATGAACCGTGGAGGACCGGGGCGCGGAGCCACAAGCTTAAGGGCAAGTCCACCAGCACCTGGCCAGGACATTTCAAAACCTCCTCATGTCACCCACAAACCACTGAGAGTGTTTCAGTAGCCTGAGCTGAACACTACAAATGTGACGTTCTTTAGAAAAGAGCAGCACTGCAGTTTGATTCCTCTACACATCCATTGCAGGGAGGTTAGAAGAAAAGTCCAGGAGACTGAAGGGCTGCTTGCCTAACCTTTCACTCCCAGTAAAGCACCGGTGAAGCTTGTTAACATAGTCTTAAGAAGGAGGTCGGGTTCTCCCGCGTTGTCTTTTTATATGGATAAGCCCAGCCAGGATTTAAATAAAGATCTCGACTTTAGAAGAAAATAATGGATATTAAAATCACCAAATTTCACTAGTCCAAATCCCCAGAAAGTAGAGCTACCAAAACATCTCCAATACGCACAAATTTTACAGGTAGAAATGTAATCTCTCCATTGAATTTTTTTTATTCACTGCAGAGGAATTTGTGCTTCTGCGTTATACTGGGAGCTAAATTATTATCAGTATTAAGTTTTGCTGCATTATAGTGAAATTGCCTATACTGGAGCTGTGTGTACCAGAATTTACCTTCACTTATTTTTTCCACAGCATTACAAAGAGGCCTTTAATAAGACATGAATGAGAAATACTGTACATTGTAAGAGAAAATAACAACTAGACACATTTTTGATTATTACAACAGGCCCCTGATGACTGTGACCCCACTCAGCACAAGTAGTTAATAAAAATGGATGGATGGATGGATGGATGGATGGATGGGTGGATGGGTGGATGGATGTTAACCAAGAGGTTTCCATGGATAACAAGAGTGCTACCTGTGTGCACTTGGACCTACCTGAACCTAACATTTGTACAATGTACAGAGTTCTTGCTAGCATGGCAAGTGTTTAGCAGTATGAAGCAGCTGAAAGGAACATAAAAAACTGGAAAAATTTTAGATATTGAAAACTTAACCACATCATTCATTCATATGAATCTATAACTACTGACCCATGGCTGGGTCACATTTCCCAAATGATCAGTACTTAAAAAAAAGAAAAAGCAGCACCAAATCTTACCCGTTTTCAACCTGGATAAGGTGTGCAGCCCCTGTTGGATAAACAAATGGTGTCATATGTATTTATTACATCAATCTGTGTCGTGTCGGTTCGGTTCTATACGGAGTGCCACGTTTTTCACAAGCTCAGTCTTGCCAGTGGACCACTTCAGCAATTCTGTGCGCCATGTACATTTCCAACTGTCCCATTACGATTTCGGGGAATAAGTCTAAAAAACAATCTAGAGTTTCAGGTAAATGATACACATTCTGAGCACCACGGGCAGCTCCTCTGCTTTCTCACCGCTGCCTTACTACCCGTGTTCCCTCCTTACTTTCACAATAAACAAAAAAGAGTGGTTAGTACTGGATGGATATTGAAAAAGGCTTACAAGCTTGCAGTGGTTTGTCATAAACCCACTGGTTTCCAACATTACAAAGCAAAAGGTAACTTGAAGTTATCTAAAAATATTTATATCTCTATTTCTATGATCAGCTACTGAGGCAGTATATGTGTGGTTTTAACAAGGCCAGTCTATTCGTCTGCTGAAAGGGCTATTTTTTCTGGTTTAAGCTTTTTTTCATGCAACAGTAAATACAAAGCATATTTCAGTATGTTTATTTTACACAACATCCATAAAAGAATAGAAAACATGCATCTAATTCTTGGCATATTATAAAAAATTAAATCAGATAAATAAGTTTAAATATGTCAGGGTTTAGTTACACATAACACGAGTCATAGAGTTCAAACATTTCAGCTGTGCTTAAACGGTAAATAAAATCTTCCATCGAGTTACTTTTAATGACGTCATTAAGAGCGCGCCAGCGGGGGTCCCCCCGTCACGTCCCCTCGCCTGCTTTGTCGTACGGCGCATGCGCTCAAACACCGGCGCGTTCCCCACTGCGCACGCGCCGACAACGTGCGCATATCTCAGTGCGCAGGCGCGCGGCGACCGCGAGAAATTCAAACTGTGCGGCGGGTTGGAGAATCGAGGCGCAGCGTGACGGAGACGCGAAAAGAGGCGGAAAGACTGAAGGGTGAACAATGGCGAGCACTTTGAAAGGCATCACGCTGAAGGGCAGCGCGGAGCTCGTCGCCGAGTTCTTCTGTAAGTATTTGAGCCGGGAATAGTTCTAGCGAGGTGTTTGTCCGACGAAGGCCGCGGCCGGGGATCCCCGTTTTCGGTCGTCCGCGGTTTCTTGTCGTGGGAGAGATTTGCTCTCCAGACTTCATCTGAGGGTCTTTTAATGGCCGCACGTGGTGTCGTGGGCAGCTGAAAGAACCCGGGTTCGAAACCAACGTCCCGTCGTGGTGCCTCACGAACAGGATCCGGGATACCGGGAGTTTAAAACGGTGACAATTCCGGTGTAAATGCGTTAAAAATACGTGTAAGCAACGGTTAATAATAACCATAAGTGATGTGGCTATTGGGGCCGGAAGGTGGCGCTATGACGCACCTTGGAATCCAAAGACTCGGGTTCGAAAAGCACCTTCTGCCCTAGGACCCTCGAGGGGTCCTTACCCTGAATTGATGCAGGGAAAATGACCTATAATGGGTAAATCGGTGCAAGTGATTTAACATTCTAAGTAAATTTGGAGAAGTGTCAGGTAAATAAAGTGTAAACGTAAGGATGCGTTTCTTCAGTGTGCTTCTTCTCCGGCAGCTTTTGGGATCAACAGTATTTTGTACCAGAGAGGGATCTACCCCCCAGAGACGTTCACGCGGGTAACCCAGTATGACATGAGCTTGTACCTCACTGTGGACCCCAAGCTGAAGACCTACCTGAACAACGTGGTTTCTCAGCTCAAAGGTGCGTGCGGTCTGAAGAAGGTCGGGCGGCTGGCTTGGGAAAGTCTTCGGGAGGCGTCGTGTCTTGACGCCCTGTCTCTCCACAGAGTGGCTGTTTGACTGCACTGTGCAGAAGCTGGTTGTGGTCATCTCGTGCCTGGAAACGAACGAGGTGCTGGAGCGCTGGCAGTTCGACATCGAGTGCGACAAAAGCATCAAGGAGAGCAGGTACGGATGAGCTAGGAGCCATGACTCCTCCTGCAGCCAGTTTGCTGGGGCGGCCCGGTACCTTTCCTCTAATGTTTTAAGTCCAGCGTAAGACTGGGTACTCGAATGGAGCAAGCAGTCATAGTTTTTTTTGTTTGTTTCGCCTGTCAGCGCTCCTAGAGAGAAGTCCATCAAATCAATCCAAGAGGAGATCCGCTCAGTCATCAGGCAGATTACCGCTACAGTGACGTTCCTGCCCTTATTGGAGACACCCTGTAAGTACTACATTACCCACATTGCAGTACCACCTCCTGTTCCAATCCCCCATTTCCCCCATCAAAGTGACATGGGACCTTCTGATACATCCTCTGACCTCCGTGCCAGGTGCGTTCGACCTCCTGGTCTACACAGACAAAGACCTGGAAGTACCTGAGAAGTGGGAGGAGTCTGGCCCCCAGATGATTATTGACTCGGAGGAGGTGCGTCTGCGCTCCTTCACCACCACCATCCACAAGGTGAACAGCATGGTGGCCTACAAGAGGACTGACTGCGTCTAGCTCACCATCTGTCCCAGAGCTCTGTAAATACCTTTTCCCTCAGCCTTGCCCTGTCCCACCAAGTGTCTGTGTGTCTTTCCTCCCAGCGTTTGCTGGATGTTTCCACACTTTGATGTAAATAGTCTCTGTGGTGGCTAGAGCCATACCATTTGTTTCTGGAGAGTCTGTTCTCCAAAGAACTGTTTTAGAATTATTTTTGTTCCCCTTGTTTTTTTTAAAATCCGGATTAAAGGACTTTCTCTCATTTTGTCTCGTTTTGTTTTCTTTATTCATGCTGATGAATCTTAACCTCTTGCTGGTGTTTTCATGCTGCGTTTATAGCAATCCGCCACAAGGTGGTGCTAAAGGCTTCGCAGACACTAGTGAGTTCTTGGCTCTTTGGCTTCAGGGCCCAGTTGAGCTTAATTTCAGTCAAGACTTGGACAACTGGAGAATTGTGGCTACATTATTGAAGAGTTTCAATTTCTTAAGTTATTTGTTCATTTTGTGTGCTTGATGTTTTGGTAGCCCTACTTTTCTGGGGGTCTGGACTAGTGCAACTTAGTGATGTTAATTCCCGTTATTTTCTTCTAGAGTTGTCGCTTTTGTTTAAGCCCCTACTGGGCCACAGTAGTCATCTGTAGCAGAGAAAACCTAGCCCCCCCCTCCCCGTCCCCACAGTTAGTGAAGAACTTGCCAACATCCCACAGGGAGGCCTGTACAGAAGATGGTGGCCTGAAATCTGTACACTGGTGTCCTTTCAGTAAATCATGTTGAGGTACGTCTTCAGTACCTCCAGTGTGGTCCTGTACTTCGTGAATGACGTGTAAGAAATGGCTGTTGATCGCAACTAGGAGACGTGGGCAAAATGTATTAACATGAATCTTTACTGCAGTTTAGTTTATCACAGTGTTTCAGTGTCGGCAGCACAGGCAACTTCCCTCCATCACGAGAGTTACCCCCACGTCCGCAGTCCTCTAAGGTGCCTCTGTGACATCGACCCAAGTTTACAGCACAGGGAAGGAGGTTCTGCAGTGTCCATCCTGCTGTTACCCAGCAAACCTGGAGTGAAGGGAGGTGCACTTTCAGCGTGCAGTTGAGCTCACCTGGTTGCACAGGAAACTGTAACAAACAGTGGGGGAAATGATTCAGCAGTTTCTCACGCGACACACAGTGGGGAAACGTCAAACAAGTTACTGGCCACTAAGCTTTTTGGTGCTGGATGCTGTGGACAGGACAGCGTTGCACAGGCATTTGGTACAAAAAAACACAACCGTTAACATCAGAACCCTGTGGTAACATCTAGCAAAACATGCCGTGCAGTTTGGAGCAGAACTGGTTGTTACAGTGCTGTGGTGACACATGGAAGTGGTTTTTGAAGACGGGTGTTGGAAACGGGGCTTTTCTTGCCTCTGTGGGGTGGCTCTGAATCGGCGGGAGCTCCTCACCAAGAAAGCTCAAAAGCCCTCAACCGGTTGACTGAGACAGCTGGTTGTTTGCTTCCAGATAATTGTTGCCGTAGAAATACACGCGGAATTTGTACTGAGCATTTCAGTTTCAAGTGATATGCAAATAGACCTCCCTACAGTGAAAGGAGCTGCAACCATGTGCTATGTTTGCTGCCGTTGTTCGGAGGGCCTTCAAACAGCGGCCGGGTGCAGCGCAGGGACGAGGGACATCAAAAGAGGGTACAGCTGGAGCTCAGATGTACACAAGGAGGGTGTGTAAACCAGCAGGAGGTGAGATTCCCTCCACAGGACTGCAGGGTAAAGTTCTGAAACGCCGCCTCAGACCATCTAAACACAACAGCACTTCTACACAGCAATGTGAAATATGTACATACATTTACATGCTTTAACAGATCAGTGATTTTACAAGGAAAAAAGTTACATTTCATAACGTCAAACCTGCCCTGTATAAAATTAATAAATATGACGCAAAACCAAATAAATATTTAGGTGTGATGTCTGCAAGTTATGTACTTGTCCTTTGCAGTGTGTTCTGCAGTCCGTGTGAGACACGTCCATAGGGCTTGTGGGGCGTGTGTGGGGGTGTGTGTGTGCGTGTGTGGTAATTCCAACTGTTCAGTAGCACACAGCACTGGCTATATCAGCATACTCTACATTAATACCTCCAGGACTTGATGTGAAGGATATATATACCCAGGTATTTATCTGGCACAAAAAAACTTTGTGCAAAAACATCAAACAGGAGTAAAATAATAAAATCGGGCTGCAGGCGTCAGGTCTTAAATTGCTCCGTTGATCAGCGTCTCGTCCCTCTGGTCGGCAAGTGTCTTCCAGTTCTGCCGGTTCCTCCTGCAGCCCTCCAGCAGTGGGGAGCAGAACTCGGAGACCTCTGCCAGGGTCTGGGGGGGGCAGAGGGAGGCTTTCACTCTTCATCATCATCATCATCATCATGTCCATCACAGTGTTTCTCAGCTTAGTGGTTGTGATGGACCAGGCAGTGTGTGCAGGATTTGTTGTTTTCCCAATTGACTGTCAGTAAGTGGTTGTAAAAACCGGTACAGAAGCAGGGAGACCTGCTGGTGCTTCTATAAACACGGTACTTTGGAGGAAACATCTGTTTGAACAGAGAAGGTAGTAAGTACTACCTAGGTAAATGAGATGAGGGACGCTGAACACTGGCGCACAGTCAGCCGTCGTGCCAGTGCCACACGCCATGACGGACAGCAGCTGAGGTGCATAACCGCAAGCCTAGTGTGGTTACACTTGTATGTTTTATACAAATTAAATCAACTTTACGATGGATGGTTGTTCATCCGCATACATTTGCTCCACAGGTGACTTCTAGCTGATCTGAGTTAATGACTTAAATGTTAATATTTTGTCAGTTTTTCTTTTAAACAGACAGGTGGGTACACCTGATCACAGACGTGTGAAGGCCAGCAGACGCTGCAGACGTGCACGAGTTCTCTGTTAGAAGTCCGTCCTCACCTCGTACAGCTGTATGCAGATGGCGTCAATGAAGGACACCTGCATCGCTGGGATCTGGTCCCGCTTGTCCCGATTCATCAGGTCCTTGTGAAGGAGAGAGAACAGCTGTACAATAAGGTTTCACTGAATACTTTATCAGCCAAGTGTGTTCACACCTCCCAGGAGTTTGACACAGTGCTGCTTGCTCAGAACTGCACGTTTTACAACATTAACAGAAAACACTGAGACCTCCCATAAAGTGAGAAAGTTTGAAGAAAATGCAATAAATGTTTTAGAAAATAGTGCAATTATTTACAGGGAAGCGTGTGACTATATTTCAGCTGAATGGGAACAAGTGGAAATGGACTAAGTATAAATATGTCAACATGTTTTATTTTTGTTCAGGGCTAAACTGTTAGTGCATTTCTCTTGTACGTTCAGTCGCCCTACAGCTCTCCCTGAGATTCAGTGTGCAGGATGAGTAGTGCCACGGTAAAAAACAGAGTAATCCATTCACCATCAAAACAAATCGAAAAAGACAAACTATATTGGAAAGCAATACGTCGAATAATATCGTAAATGGAAAAGCAGTAAACAGTTCAGAAAATATTCAGCTATAAATCAATGTATAAGTACATTATGTAAAATAGATCCATTTAAGTGCAAATTGAAACTAACTTTCTGGATCAGCGCATTCTTTTGCCCACTACTCATTTATTGCTCAGGGACTCAGTTCCACACTATAGAATAAATTTATTGTACTATTTATTTGCAATGGTTCCTTTAGCGTGATTCCCAGCACATTAAATACACACAAAGGAGTAGTGAGCCATGGAATGTTCTGATTTGAAAAGAAAATTTTAATTTACACTTTAATCAGCATGTATTTCACATAAAGGAAAACTCTGATTCGAAAAGCGAGGTTTAATTTGCATCTAAACCAATCTACTTTACATGGATTCCGAAAGCAAGTTTGAATTTGCACATAAATGCGCACGTAAGTATACAAATTTATACATGGATTTATAGTTTATCGGTACTCTCATTTTCTGTATTGTTTATTGCGTTGCCATTTACTTTATTTGCTCCATTTGCTTTCCAAATTAGTTTTGTTTTTCAGTTTTTTAACAGTTTGTTTATTTTTACCGTGGCACTACTCATCCTCCTGCACGAGCACACGGTTTTTCAACAGCAATTGGGCAGAAAAACAACAGGATTGCAGTTTAATGATTGTAGATGCACATAGTTTGTACTATTCAGCAGAAACAGTGGCTCTAGTACATGTTCATTTTCTGCAGTTTTATCACAATAATCACAGGTCGTACAGACACTGTATTAATTTGTCTTATTCTGAGGGGGACTTTGGCTGCTAGTTCATACAGGTGGTCCTACTTGCGATGGTTCTCACTCAGATTCACAGCAAGTTCCACACCAGGAGGGCACCAGTGAGCTTACAATGGGCTCGATGTTGAGCTCCTGCCTCTCTTTGTCTCCTTGCTCGAAGAACTCGGTGGCAACCAGCTCAGCAATCTAAAGAGAGAGGGGCAAGGAGTGGGTGAGGTGAGGTGAGGGGGCAGTTTGTGCTTGATCAGAACATTTGGTGTAAATCTCAGCTCCACACTGGAGGTGGCACCACCAGCAGGCAGTAAAAAGCTGGAGAATGGAACCAGGGTTTGAGTGTCGATACCTGCAGGTTAATAGGGATGACTGACGGTGGCTTTGTATATTAATTTCATTGTGTGAACGTGTCTATCCTCAGCAGCGGATGAGGAGGGGAGTCTGAGGCCACTGGTAGGAAGATGATTGTGAACTCAACACTCTCCACACCCCACAGCAACTTCAGGACCCATTCTACATAATCCTCATAACGTCAAACACCAACAGAGTGTAATGGTCATGCGTAATGACGGTATGCACGTTGCCCTGGGGGGTTGCATCTCGAACCAAACAGCTAACTGACTAGCTGGGGGGCGGGGGTCCAGCAGGTTGTAAACCTGTGGCCTCAAACATATCACCTAAATTTGCATACATCTATTGGTGTTAGTTCTCATATATAACTGTGAAATTAGTTTGGTTTGCTATTAAATTGTTTAAATATTTTACTATTTCTCACTGTTCTGTTCTTATTGACAAAGTTTTTAAAAAAGTGGGTGAAGGTAAGCACAGCATCTGGTCAGTTATGCCTAATGATGTCTGGTTAGTGAACTAGTGCTGTTGGTCACAACATGCACACACTTGTAGTCACACTTGTACTGATCCCAAACCACAGAGTGCATGTCAGGAGCTCAGCCCTGTAAGCTAAAGTGTCAGTGATGCCCACCTTCTTCTGCACCGGCCAGGGCTTGGTGATGGCAGAGATGTCACACGCAGTCATCAGCATTGACCTGCACAGGGGACACACAAAGATGTGGGGGACAGTTTACAAGCACAGTGGCAGAAGAGACAGTTGCATGTCATTTGAGAGTCAGACAACATCTCAGCAATGGAGGTAACGTATCATAATAGCTCAGCAGATCTGACTTGGATACAGGGCTTGGTCTGGATGGGACAGGTTAACCACCCACCTGAGCAGATCCCTGTGTTTCTCATCATCCCAGGCAAACTTGTTGTTGTTAGTGAGCTCAAAGAATTCACCTCTTTTCCTGTAGCAGATGGAAATGAACATATTCACTGGGTAATTTTTTTACTGTAAACACTATGCTCGTGGGTACTACAGCAGGAGTCCGAATCTAAAGGTGGCAGCTTTAACCATTATGCTACCTACTGGCACTGGATTCAACAGGACATAGTGACAAAAACTGGCTGCACCATCCCTTCATAATATGTGCTCAAAGGAGGCCACCACAGCATTAAAAATCTGTACCTGCATGGTGACCAGGAGCACCCCCCCCCCCCACCCCAACATGCATCCGATGGAGCAGTTGCTCATGTCATCTGTCACCAGTCACCTACTTCATGTAGAGCGCCAGGTCAGTGGCCAGAATGGCCCCCTCAATCATCTTCAGGGTGGTCTTGTACTCCTCCAGTGACAGGCCACTCAGGATCTGGTTCCCCTGGGATACAACCAGCATTTCATTAAACGTCAGATACTTTGTGTTTTTTAATTTTATTTGTGCTGCAATTATCACACGGTATGTATTTTTTAATTAGAAAGGGAAAGTGTGAGAGTGGTGGGGGGAGGGAGAGGTCTGGTTGCCATGGATACACATGCACATAGTGTAACAGTAACCTCCCAGAGAGCCATGAACTCCATATCTGCTACTGCACAGCCATAGCCAGTGCCCCCCCCAGCGAGGAACCCCTGCGCTGTCATCTGGACTCGAACTGATCCTGTGTCAAATGACCAGTAGCTCCATTTCCTCTCGCTGGTCAGCCAGCTCACTACAACAGGTCATGACCTCTGAGCTTTAGTTTAAAAATAGTTTATTTTTAATCCTCCCCTCAATTTGCATTTGCATTTATCCATTTAGCAGAAGCTTTTCTCCATCATTAAAATGTTAATAACAAAGCTTAGTCCCTCAAATTATATAGCTGTTATGTTCTGTTAAAAGCCCTGGAAAAAGCTATAATGAACAGAGAATCTGCTGTAATCATTCTGTTCCAAGGTCAAAGAGGGCAGGGTCTTGGTTTTGCTGTGAATTGGAAGCACGGGGCATGAGACAGAACTGGAAGCTGATTTGTTTTATCATCTCTTACTAACATGAAAGATTAAAGTCTACTTTAAAATGACTGGTAAAAAAGAAGTCATGACCACCACGTCAGGAGGCCATGTCCTGCTCTTCCGCGGGGAAGAGGCTGCGTTGCTCCTTCGGCAGAACCAGACAGACTGAGCCGTGAGCTGCAGTGTAACGGAGGGTGAGGTGGGGAGAAAGTATTAAAACGTGTTAAATGCTGATTTCCAGTACCATGGTAAACTTCAACAAAACTGGCAATGTTTACATGAGTAATGCGTCGTGTAAACATGTTTGTCAGTATCTGGTTCATTTAAGCTTGCGGTCAAAAAAAGTGTAATAACTGAAACAAAAGTATGTATTTGTTGGGTAGTTTCTGTAAAAGTGTCAGACAGCATTAAAAAATGCATGTTAAACGGGGTAAACACTGCGGGCAACTTTGTAATCTGTTCACCTGCACTGCATGTTTTCATGGAGGGAGGAAGCTGGAGGTCCAGGAGCACAAGCACAGAAGCACAGAAACACAGGTTGGCTGAAGAAGTGGACGACTGAGAGCAGAACGAGGACACGGACTCACGGTGCTGTTGAGGATCATCAGGCACTGGTCGAAGTGATGGTGCTCCATGGTGGAGTGGCAGTAGAGCTGCGCCAGCGGGTGGTCACTCCTGACAAGGCGGCACAATGAGCGCTGACTCTCCCTCACTTGCTCATCCCTCATCCTCTCATCAGCTCACTTGCCAACTCTTTCTCTACCTCGCTCCCTCACACATTCTCTCACCGACTTACTCCTCACAGACAGCCATTAAGTACTCAGACATGCATTTTATCAACACTCAGATTACTTTTTGGTGTAGTCAATTCTGTCGTTCAGAGACGGAACATGGTCAAAAACACACATCACTGCACTCAGCCACATACACGCTCACGGTGTGCCTGTTACTGCACATTTGTCAAAGGGATCCTGGGTGAACACGTAACAGGTTTAAATTATTACTTTATTTATTTAAGGAACAAAGTTATATATCCATACCCAGGTAAAAAGTAATCTCCCTCTTAAACTTAACTGGTTGCACCACCTTTAGCAGCAATAATGGCAACCAAACATGTCCTGTAATGTGATATCAGTCTTTCACATCACTGTTGAGGAATTTGAGGCCCCTCTTCTTTGCAGAAAGAAATAGAGAAATGGGAGATTTTCTGGCCACGAACTGCTCATTTCAGGCCCTGTCACAGCATCTCTGTTGGACTCAAGTCAGGACTTTGAGCAGGCTGCTCCAAAGCTTTTGATTTTGTTTCTTCTCAACTCTTCAGATGTAAACTTGCTTTTGTATTTTGAACCACTGACTTGCCAAATAACTCTTACCTATCCTTTAGCTTGAGCTCACGGACAGGCGACTGGACATTCCCCTTAAGGCTTTTCTGGTTTTCAGTGCAGAAATCACGGTTCCTTCAATAATCATCCAGGACAGCGGAGCATCCCTGCGTCATCACACTACCCCACCACGTATGATGTTCTCACTGTGGAATGCTGCATTTGCTTCACGCCAGACATACTCGGATCTTTGTCATCCAAAGTTCCACTTTTGACTCATAAAAATACAAATAGAAAATTATCACAAAACACTTGGGGATTCTCCAGTTGTTCTTTTTTCCCCAAAAGTGACATAAGCATTAACGTTACTCAGAAAGCGGTGCTTTCCGCCTTGCTACTCTCCCATAAAACCCATTTTTGCTCGGTGTCTTCATTGCTGGGGAGTCATGAACAGTGACCTTAGCTGAGGCTAGAGAATGTTAATCTGGGAATGTTTGTGACTTCCAGGATGAGTTGTCTCGCTCTAGCTTTCGAGTAATTTTGGCAGATCGGAAGATTCATTCCGCTTCCAACTCTTCTCTATTTCCAGATAATGGCTCTTACTTAGAAATGGCTTTGTAACCCTTTCCAGACTGATATATTTCAACCACTTTGTTCCTCATCTCAGCACTGTTTCAGCAAGCGCGCGCGCGCCCACACACACACACGCACACACTATCACAGGCATGAATTCATGTTGCACAATATGGTTGTTTGTTTTTAACAGCACAAGGAGAAGAGTGGCACTATTTTTTTCTCTCAGACACACGTTACACTTTCATACCGTGTATGGTTGTCAGGGTGTCACACCCAAAAATACTCCGTTGCACTGACCATGCAGCACGGCAGTGCAAACTACACACACACACACTGTGAGCGACCACTGAGCCTGATGAGGTCGGGCCCTACGTGCAGGGTGTCTTAATACTTCTCACCTTTGGATGTAGGAGTTATTGACCCCTCTGTGGTCCAGGTCGTGACTCAGGGTGGCGATCATGAGAGCCAGTATCTCCAAGTCGGTCAGTTTGCTCTGTGTGCAAGAGGGGGAGATGCTGCTCACACACAAAGAACTGATACTTCCTTAAATTCATTCTGTTTTCCTACCATGGTAAATGTCCTGGATTTATTGCCAAACAAAAGCAGCAGCACATAACAATAATGCATAATACTTACTTAATTACAAATATACAGGATAAGTTGACAGATATCCTGCGCTTACCCACTTGGGATGAAGCATAGAGCCCTCCCCTACCCATCTAACAACCTACCCACCTACTCCTCTCCAACCCTAACATACTATACACCCTAACACGCCACCTTGTAAGCTCTTCACCGGGGTCATCAGGTAGGCACCATCCTTCATCGGTGTTTCGCTCACTTAGGCCCACAACACCTCCAGATGGCGTCTAAGACCCACCCCCCTCCAAGCCGACTAGGTCAAAGGTCCACGTAGCCCCCAGTAACTATACTGCTGCTCTATCCCACCTACCCCACCTTCCCCCACTCTAGTTGAGCTCTCCTCAACCACAGCCACTGACTGGCCCTCTCAGCTACTAGCGATAATTCCTTCACCGCTCAAGGAACAAAAGCAGCAGCACATAACAATAATGCATAATACTAATAAAGACTTCAGCTCTTAGGTCAGTAGCATGCAGCAACAATGACCACATATCTGTATAGTTACTGTCCCCTGGGCACTGGTAGCATGAATGTGATTTATTTTAGTAAAAATGTAAATCTGTATTATATTTCGTAGGTGTTGTGTGGAAACGCGGCTGTTTCTCAGCTCTGATGTTTTTTACAACCCATTGCATTTCGTGTCGCACCATCTGCCAGCTTAGCTGACCCCCGTTTTGTTTTCGTCATGCTATAATTTGGCCAGTTGGACTTAGGGTTAAATGATTAAAATCCCAATGATTTTGCACCATTTGGGTCCCGAGGCTGTTAATGTTTTCGTTGTCGATGTTGAAAGTCCTCCATTGTCCAGTTCCTGGGAGCGATTTCATTGGGCGATATTATCAGCATGTGCCTCCGTACGTGAATAAACACATTCATTAAGACACATTTCTGCAATCAAATATAATTATCCAAAGCAATTATTCAGTAAAATTATCCAATATTTTCCCAGTTACAAATTCTTAACCAGTTGACAAAAGCTTCTGCGTATTCCGGGGTTCTGTGATGGGGGAGGGGTGGCTGTGACTCCTGATCCTCGCCGTGTAAATCAAAGTCCATTAGAGCTCAGAAAATCAATCAGACATGTTCTGCTGCAGACCAGCTGACAGCGAGATGCTTGCAGGGCAACAGATGTGCAGTGCTTAGCGCTGCCACCTTCAGACTCGAAGCACCTGGCTTCGATTCACCACCCCCCCCCCCGAAGTTATCGATGTGTTACTTCACGCTGTGCATCATTTTGATCAAAAGTGGTGAATAAAAGTGATATAAATATGTTAGGGGCAAACAGCAGGTGGGAGGATGATGTCCAAGCACAAGGCAAGACGGTCGGAGGCACTCGGTCTAAGATGGCATCGCAATGCAGGGGGGCAGCAGAAGGAGTTGGTCACATGGACTAGAAACCCCTGCAACCAATCTCAGCAGGGTTTCAAGTTCAAACACCTGGAACTCTTAGCCCAGAGCTCAAACGTGAACATACAGTAGCGATACTAATAGCTGTGGAGGGAGGTCATCACTGCTGTCATGGTTACAGGGATGCAGCTGACCTGTGTGAGGTCATATTCAGGGTGACGGCCTGTCCCAGGTGCCCTGTTACCCCCGAGTGAAGCGGCTCACCTGCATCCTGCCGGACTTGAGTACAGCGAACATGCACTGGGCTGTGTTGAACGCATGTCTCCAGTTGTGATACGCCACAGTCCTCCTGTAGTTCTTCTTCACACTCAGGATCCACTGGCACAGATTCTGGGGTGGGAGCGAGGGACACAGTCAGACAGGAGGGGAACAGCAAGTCTCCTCGTGATTCAGCAAGCTGTCATCATGTGAAAATGCCACTGGTATCACAGCACCTCTGTCAATACTCAGCCAGTAGAATATCAACTGTAAAGGTGGGTAAATCACTGCAAGTAACTCATGGATCAAACAACACTTATACTCATTTAGCATTAAGCTACTTACATTCACCCACTTACACGGCTGGGTAATTTTTACTCATCAAATTACTGAAAATACCTCCATCAAGCAGGTGAAGTGATTCAAACCCATAACTGCTGAGGGACGAGGTGGCCGTTCTACCTACTGCCCTAGGTGGTTTTGTCATGATTATTATTAACAACAACAATAATAATGGGAACTGAGAAGGGAAGGTGAACAGAAAGACAAATCAGCTCCATTGTGGCTCCAGTGTCACCTTCATTCATCATCGCTCCTCCTCAGAGCCACAGCTGAGGCTCAAGCAGGGTCAGACACACACACACACACACACACACACACAGGGTATGAAGTGGTGAGGACAGCGATGCACACAGATGTGAGAAATGGGGATGGTGACAGGGGGTGAAGGAGGAGCCTCTTGTCTGATTCAAACATGATGCTCTGTGGTATTATTAGGTGTTGCCACGGCGAGCAGAGCAGCCACTACCTTGTACTTCATCTGGAAGCTCTGGACCAGGTTGAGATCCACAAACATGCGCACGGTTGCCTGCGTAGTTTCCCCATCTGACAGCTCAAAGTCGCTGAAGCTGAAGTCCAGAAGCCGCAGAGACTGTGCTGAAGGGATGGATGCTGCCTGCAGAGGGCACAGTGTCAGAATGTACATACACACACAGATTGTTTACACACCTTATACATGCCATGCTTTTCATGCTTGGTCGTGTAAACACACACACACACAAACACACACACACACACACAGAGGGGCAGGGAGACTCTCCATGAGCCACAGGATGACTCTCAGTCATTAATACTCAGTGAGCTGGTGGAGCCCCACAGAGGAGTCTGTACTCCATCTCCATGTCCACCAGCCCACAGCGAGACCACAGGGGACAGACAGCTGGTCCCTCACAGTACTTCTCTCATTCATCCTTTACTGTCTGTCTTTACCGCACATTTTATCTTTCCATTGTGATTATGTGTTCGTCAAATATCACAAATATCCACTTTAATTTTATAACCATCTCCAAAAAAAGTGGATACTTGACAGTGAAATAAAAAAATGACATTTTCAAAGCTGTCTGTAGCTAATTCACTGTGAGTCCAGTAAATACCCTCTATGCTCAATTGTGTATTTTTGTCAGGCTCCTCTACATACTAACTGAACCTTATAGCCAGGAGAAGATATTTCTAAGAAAACCCATTTACACATAGCCAGCCAGAGTTAGGGTTGATGCCCCCTAATTTCTTAGAACCTGGTCAACCCAGTCATTCGCCGGGGTTTACTGCGGTTTACTGCAGTTACCTGAAGTGCCCGGGTCTCTTCATCTGGTGCAGAAGCGTGGTACGAGAGGACCTGGAGGACACAAACAAGTACATACAGTCACAGCTAAAGGTATAAAATGCAAAAACCAGTATTAAAATATCTGTAATGGACCATAATGGTTGCAACAGTGTAGAGCAGAGCAGAAAAGTCAACAGATACAAATATTTTGATACAAATATTTTGCATGTAACATAGTGGACAAGAGTTTCAAAACTCCGTTTCTGAAAAAGCTGCTCTTTATTTACCTCTTCAGAATGCAGGTAGATGGTGTTACTGCAGTCTAGTTGCCACCAGAACGAGTTCTCATGAGCGCAGTTTTTCTATGTTTGCTACCTCTTTTGCCCACATTAACTAGCAACCAAAACTAGTGACCAGCTGGACCCGGACCTCAGTCCCCTGCTCATCTCCTTCATCTCTTGCAGAAGTTTAATATACTGCATGTCAGCCCTTTCGTTTAAAACACAGGTAACTCAGAGAAATAAGGAAATAGCAGATATTCCAAGAAATATTTTTTACTTTTTCTGGTGATTTAAACAATGAAGTTCCTTAAAAATTCATAATAAATTTGAATATTTTTTGAATAGTCTGTGCTAAGACTAAATGTAAAGTTAAATGTAAATTTAGAATGAAACTGTAATGGTCTCGGAAAGGACCATTTTAGTAAGTGTCGTCAACAGTGAATGATTATAAACGTAAGCAATAAAACAGTCAATAAAATGACTTTACTTCCGAGTGAAAGCGTGCAGATGTGAGAATGTCACACGCAGGGCTGTGTGAGTGTCCCACTGCTGCCATTTTTCCTGCTTCGCACATTGCCGCAGATTTGTTATCGAGCCTTGAGGCTGTGTCGAACCCACCTCCAGCGTGACCTCCTGCTTGACCATGGCCCGCTCCACGGTCTCGTACATCTGCGTGTTCTGGATGCCCAGGCCACAGAAGATGGCGAACGCCTCCAGGAACTGCTCGTCATTCCGGTTGAAGGCTTTTACCTTCCCTGTTGTCGCGTCCATTTTGTTCATGAGCTGGCAAACGCCTCCGGAAGATAAAGCACAACTCAGCAGGAAAATAATAGCAATGAGTGCTCAAGTTTTGTATGGACAATAATATTTGTGACTATCCAAACAGGCTGTGATGTCGGTTCCAACCTGCAACATAAGGCAAGCTGGGAAAAGTGGGCTCAAAAACTGTTGTAATAAAACTTAACCACCACCTTTTGTTCTTCACCTGCAATGTTTTGCATGGCGAGTGGCTCCATCCCTCAAGTCTTGAATAAGCAGCAATATTCTGTAAGACTTAACCTGGTTTCCCCAGCGCAGTTAAATCAGTTGAGCAAGACCCATAGTGACCCCTATGCTGGTTTCCACGGTACCAATGTGTTTCACTGTTACTGAACTGCAAACATGGGAAAAACGCAGAAACCCAGATTTAAAGCTCCACCCAAACACATGACTCGGAAATCATGTATTTCATGTCACCTGATTTCCCAGTTTTCAACAGCTGCCACCTGGGACCCAGGTTTGAACTGCATCTCCTGCTGTATTACCCTTCACTGAGGTACTTGCCCTGAAGCGACACAGTAAAAATTACCGCTTCTATAACAGATGCAAGGCGGCTAAGACACACTTTCTATAAACAGCAGATTCATTTTTCAGCTGAAGCCCACATATCCACACGCGCTGCAGCCCCCTTCCTACGGGACAAACAGCATCTTCTTACACAACTGTAAATAAACGTTGCAAATGCAGCTGGAGTGCAGTCTTATAACCACAGTAAAAAAAAAAAAAGAAATTTCTGGAAGGTCTATTAAAGTCCTGGCTGTTTCTGTACATTGACATTCCATTCCTGTCCATGACGCTGCTTCGCATCAGGCATCGTCTTGGTTGATGTGACGTGACTTTCTGCATTTCACAACCAGGATATCAGAAGTAATACGAAATGTTTAAATAGAGGAGAATTTGGTTGAAAGCAATATTTCGGAGCAGTATGTTTTACACTCCGTGGTGGGTTTTCACATTTAACTCTCTCAGTAGGAGCCAGAGCAGCATAAGAGTATAAAAGTACAGTAGAGAACTTTAGAAATTGTGCTTTTTATCACACAGGCACAAACTGAGAAACTTCAACTCAGAGTGTTTCTAAGCTTTGGTGTGAAGAGTGCAAACCTCTCCTAATAATAGACTAAAGAGCTCAGTTTTCAATACCTTTTGACCATAATACCGCAAAGGAAATATCCCTGCTGCTCAAGCACAGCGGACCGTCTAATGTGAGCAGAAATCCTGTCAAAATGAAATTACTTTGTGTCCAGATCAAAAAGAGCTGCCCGTCCAACAGCCGCATTGATCTCAGTAGTGTCTTCTACAACTCCTTGTGGTTAATGGAAGTTTTACGTTTTTTTTTTTTTAGCCTAAATGGCACACTTAAAATTTAAAAGAGCCCTCTTTTGAAAGACATCTTCTTGAATTCATAATGCAATTTATTCTCACATAAATCTGAATATTAATGAGGTGGACAAAAGGAAGCAGTTCCTCAGGACTCTGTAATAAGAACAAAGCATTTGATTGACAGCCAAGCTCCTTGTTCCTCTGTTGTCCGACGTCTCCCTGGGTTTGGAGCACAGGTCCACCGTTTGGGAGTGGACAAAATACACAGGTTCTCTGTGAAAACCAGTGTGATGGATTACCGCCATGGCCAACACACACGCCCTGCTCTCATTTTTCATTCACGTGGCAATCAGTTCACATCAACCCAACACCACCCATTCTGTGAAGAGAGATAATGCCGCTGGGATTTGGACCACAGTTCATACAGCACTGTGAAAAATCTCTAATGCTCTTGTTGTCGTCGTTGTTTCAGGTACGATCTAATAAAAATACAGTTTGCCCACCTGACAAAAACACATGTGGTGTTATTGGTGGCAGCAGATAAGTTCACAGACTTGTAGCCTGATGGTTGTTGGTTTGACCCCCAATCCCAACTACTATTGCAGTATATTGTGAGTTTCCCCGAAACTGATCTGATGAGCACACACACACTTGTACTGATGGGTCCAGCAGTATAAGGTGCTTTAGGGCAATGAAGTCAATCATTATCATCATCGCTATGTCCACTGAACATTACAGTCGCTCATCTGCAGGTCCTGAACCCTGTCTGATCACACAAACACTGCTACAACTTCCCCTTCATTTTGTGGAGGAAGGACAGGCAAGGAGACTTGGTTACCTATGACTTTGTCCTTCTTCCCGTTCTTGATAGGAGTACAGAGGAGGCTCTGAAACTGCGCTGTGGACGACTCCACGTCTTCACTCTGGCAAAGCAATGGAACAAACTTCAGCTGAGAAACAGCAGTGATGCAGAGTGCTGGGGAGTAAGGGTGGGGTTCTGGGTGGGTTTTGGGAGACCTGCAGATGCCTACCGTCCAGGGGAAGCGCTTGTCCTTGGTGACGTCCCTGATGTTAAGGGGCTCCATCGTGTTCTTCACGTACTGGGCATACATGTAGTTGATCTTGCCCGTGTCGTGGTCCCTGTGGGTGGACAACATGGAAGACACAGAGGTGAGTTCCTGTAACCTTCATCTGCTGGCTCCCTTCCTCCTGCTCCACAAGCCACTTTAATGTGTAGACTGTGATTCACTTCTTCATGGGTCTGTCTTCACGAGGCTAGAAGCTCAAGCTAGAAATAAAGCCAGACGTGATGATGCATAATTAAGTCCTGCATCAGAGCTGATGTTGTGGACTCCATCTTGATGCTAAGCAACACAGCATGAGTCCAAAACAACTTCTTTTTGGCACCAAAGGGCTCAGCTGTAGCTGTGGTGGCTCCGTTTGCAAGATCAGGTCTGACCATAGTTCTAGATCAGCGTAGCTGCTACTGTCTGCAGCAGCTTCTCCTCATGAAGGCTGCAGGATGTTAGGATTATTAGGTCTGCTGGGCTGCAGCTGTACACGTGCGAGAAGATCACCGACACACAGAGATGGAGACGTGAGCCGAGAAGACAGGGAACTCAGCGGTAAATCCGAGCTTTAACTGTGTCTTTTCTCCGAGTTTGACCAAAAGGTGTAAAAAACAACACAGCTAAAAGTTCTCAGATGAGAACAAAAGCCAAAAAAAGTGCTTTCAACTAGTAAGTTGGATTTTTTCCCACTGGCCAAGAAAAACAAAACAAAACAAAAACAGCAAATAGAGCAAAAATAGCAGACAGGGTGAGGCTTCAAAACACTGTGAAGTTGTCTGGGTTCCAAAGTAAAATCCCATTAGATGAATAATTTGCTCTTCAGGGTTTTAAATGGCCTGTTCTGCTGAAGTTGGTGACGTGGTAAAGCCTCCGTTTACAGCGTTTAGAGCTGCCGTCGCCAGTCTGACTCTTAGAGGTCGACGGACAAGAGAAACACCGCAAATGACACTGGCTGAAACTCAAGAAGTGTGTTGTATACAAAAGAGCCTTTTCCGCCTGTAAGAAATGTAAACATTCCTGTGTTTCCTGGACAGGGAGCCCCCACAAGAGCGAGTGGCGCAAAAACCACGGCATCTGCTTCATGTCAGTCAGCCCCCAGCTCCCCATCTCTGCTGCTCGCACTGGTGGGTCCTGTGGTTGTGGGACATTAAGAAGAGACAAAAGGCAAGAAGAGAGAAAAAAGAAGTAGAGCAGAAGCCCTCGGTTCAAATGCATGGCGATAAATCATCTGAGGGTTTCAGTATCAGTTCTAACGCTCATTTATTTTCGCTGGGGGCAAAAGGGAGCAAATCACAACCGCTGTCTAAGGTACCTCAGCTTTTGGTTTGGTGTCAAATGTTCAACCAGCAGCCCCAAGAAATCCAGGACTCTTGCAGAAGGAACTAAACCAAGATCTGCTTCCAGAGATCACCTCCACCATCATCACCTCTACAATGAACAGAGGACCAGCCTCCATCTCAGCAGCCCGCTTCATTCAGAAGTTTCCAGCAAAGAACGTCCAACCAAAGCTTGAGCATGAGTGTCCTTCCAGCTCTTCTTCTTTTCCCCATTTTTGCCCCCCTCGTGCAGATCTTATCTAGAGCCAGATCTCATTCACTGGTCAGCAACGTGGTGTGGAATGGTGTGGTGTCTACTTCTGGTGCATGGAATCCAACAATGACAGAAGGACCCACACAGCTGTGACCAGCAGCATCTGGCACAACAACACACTGATCATTCAAAGTCCCTCCTTTCTTCTGGGATCTCCTAGGCTGATGCTCAGCTAGTCAGATTGCAGTTCCTTAACCAACTGGGACCACAGGGGTCATTGGATTGAATGGCATCTCCAGGGGTGTAACAGAAAAGAGGGCAACTTTGACCTCCATACCAGCTGAGGAGGTCCTTCACACACCTGCTGTAAGCATAACAACAATGTTACATGATGGGCAGTAGGGAATGTAGGGGTTGGCATTGTGAAGATCACACACCAGCTAAGTTCCAGGTTTCAGGAATCGTCCTGCCACAAGCAGCCTGTTGGAGCAGCTCCTGCTGGGACAGTTTATTGTATATGAGGGCAAATCTGCACTGCTGCAGTTTGCTGGTGTTGGGAAAGACAGGGTCCTTCACAGGTTCACAAGGAGCTCCTGGTCAGGCCTTCTGGGCAGCCAGCTATGAGCTGCCATCATGTCCGTAGAGCGCTGTTTGTCTCATGTAGTTCACACACACGCACACACACGCACACACACGCACACACACGCAGGCACGCACCAATTTTACCTTCTGAAAGTGTCGACAGGCTCACCAAGTTCCTTGTACCCCATGTGGAACACACTGGAAAAGGAGTTCTGCAACACAGTTAGGAGACATACTTTTCACTGGAGATGGTACAGGTGTGATCAGTTCTAATGTCACGCGCTGCATAATGTTCCACCAGCACATAATTCAGCAAAAAAGACTAAACACACACAGTGAAGAGGGTACAAATATGGTGGAAAACGTGGCCCTGGCACTGACACTGTGCGGCCAGTAAATCCGATTCTGCGCACAGCTAAACACTGTGCCTCGATCTGCGTGTCTTTTGGAAACACGGTAATTGGCTCCTTGGCAGGAGAGAATAAGTCACTGATTCAGAGCTGAGCCTCAAAGGAGCCAGTGGCCAGAGGCACCTTTTTGCTGCACAGACAAGGGTCCGAGACGTTTGACGTGAAACGCAGGGCGGATGCTCATCCTGAAGGAAAGAGCTCGGCAAAGTTTTGCCTCCTTCTCTCAAAAACACTAGCAAAGCACCATTTGAGACGCGCCCCTCGCACCCTGAAAAGTGCAGCAGCTGCGAGTTCTTGTCCTATGGAGATTTCATCGGGCAAGTGAACCGCTGCCTTGTAACCATTTGAGGCATTTTTCCTGAAAACCACAATGCCATTCTCAGCTGAGCCGCCTGCCTGCCTGCAATCTGTCAGATGAGGGAACTGTCAAGGAGATGTGACGAAAACCGACAGCATTGGCGTAAAAGCGGCACCCGGGCTGTGTGCTGCCATTTCCCCGGCGTCAGCTCACCGTAGCATCGCCGTTGGCGACAAAGACGGTGCAGCACTGGGCCTGCATGAAGGACAGAATGGTGGCAGCAATCTTCTTCAGGAGGACCTCCAGGGACTGCTGCTCCTCAAATATCAAGCTGGCCAGGTCCAACAGCACCTGTACAGACACGTGCACGCGCACACACACATACACACACACACACACACACACACACACACACACACACACACCTCTTACTATCCTCCCCTTTGCTTAACTCTGCCTGACAGTGGAACAATGATGCCCATATATGGTGATGCTGAGCAGCACAGCTTTAACTGTGTGTTTCAGCAGCAGGTACTCGCCCTCCCCAGCAGCCCACAAAGCTGTCAGTTTGTCTCCTGAACAACATTTTTCCACTTACAGGACCAGAGCTGGCAGTGCTTGGAGCTGACATCCTTCTGGAACAGAGCACGCACCTGGTTGCGCCGGTTCTCCAGCTGCGACGTCTCATACAGCTGCGCATTGTGGAGCACGATCCCCGAGAAGGCCAGGTAGGCAGAGAAGTCCTGTGGAGACGTTGGGACAAACACATAGAGACTGCAAACACAGGCACATACATAGAACACGGCAAAAGGTCAAAATGGTTACACTCTTTCACAGGTGCTACCAGGTATTGCCATCTAATAAGTTCCAGAAGGGGGTCCAGATGTACCAGAATTCCTTTGAACTCTGATGCAGATCAAAAGTTAATTTCTCTAGTGTAATGAAACTAAAAGCTGGGCGTCCACACATTTGCAGAGGGAGTCTCAGGAGTGGACAGTGACAATAAAATATGTTTCCTCAGCAAGTATGTAATCCGAGTGATCAACCTGCGTTTCACTGTGTATCCTAGGGTCCACAATATGGACTGTGGTTTAACAAGAAGACAGAGTCACGCTCATAGTCTGCTCTTCTCTTCTCTCTACAGGAGAAATTCTGATTAAAAATGTACAACCGGGCAGCTCCAGTTCATCTGTACCTATATTTTTTGACTGAAGTGACTGTGGACAAGGGTCCACCTCCAGCTGCTGGTCACATAATCTCATACCTTCTCATCCTGCTCTGTGAAGCTGCCATCTATCCCACACTTCTTATTGATGGCCTGAGCCACTCCCACCACCTGAAAGCGACGAGGGGAGATGACGCCAGTCAAAATCATCGCTTTATATTTGTTCAAGGAATTAAAATGTTACATCTTCAGTACATGTTGGTGCCATTTTGGATGTTGCACTAAGTATTCGATTTGGATCATGTATCTGTATCTGCAGTAAGAGTTTGGTGAACCGCCCCTATGTTTGTGTACATTCATGGTGTGAGACGTCTGCGGTGTAAATGACCACAGCAAATTGCTACTGAGGGTAATAATGATGTCAATGAGCACCAGGTGAGTTGTGACTGAGATGTGTGCAAAAAGGTGAGACCCCCGTGGTGCCGACTGATAGAGCTCATCCCACCTCCTCTCTGTGGTTCTTGATGGGCATGCAGAGGATGCTCTGAGTCTTGTACCCTGTGATCTGGTCGACTTCGGCATTGAACCGCGGGTCCTGGAAACACGGGAAGCGTAACGATTGATCAGGACAATGATTATCAGCCACTCCTACCCAGCATGCACCACAGGGGGCTGTGAATTTCAGCACACTGAACTCAGGTGAAAATTTCATAAAGGATCCAACACTGATCGTGGCCACTTAAAAACTCAAGTACAATGAATGTTTGATCTTTCAAATTTATTTGTGTGGCATATTTGCATATTTTAAGCTCTGATACATAGAATGTACACATAGAATGTACACATACTATGCACATATAATGGACATAATCCTGCAGTTTGGATGAAAGTTTGGACCGGAAGCCACGTGGTCCTGGAACTGCTTGTATCAAATAGCCACTATATTTTTTCAGGTGGCCAATGGGAAATTCTTATGAATCGCGGAAACTGTGACCAGCACCTGAGATTGCGGTTAAAGGTCACCTCTCGCTCCGCAGGTCACTACAGCTGTGGTGTCGATGTGTTTCCCTTGGGGGGCAAGGTTTGCCGCCAGAGGTTCCAGAACAACACATCTCACCATTTCTCACAGTGTTCAGTAGGGCACCCAGGGACAGCCGTCAACAACAGCGCGCTGGGGACCCCGACTCCCAACACCTCCACCCCCACACACTGAAATAACACCAGTCGGTGGAGGAAAACAGTCGGACTGACATCCACTTCACAAGGTCCCCTTGCGGCACATTACACCAATAAAAAACACGTGGAATCAGAGAGGACAGATCCATAGTCCACCTAAAGCCAGAACAAAACACGCAGCTGAGCTCTAATCCACCAAAAAGATTATAACTTTACAACAATGAACGATAAAACACATTTACAAGTCGTGTCAGCAGAGTTCACCTCTTTTCCAAGAACCGCTCACTCTGTGTTCACACTGCGGTCGCACCCGCCTCTCGTCTTGGCTTTTATGATCATACAACGTTTCCTTTATTGGTTTGACCTAAAGCAGCTTTTTTTTCACTTCTTCACCTCACTCCCCTACTCCACAATGCCCCCCCCCCAGCTTCAGCACCCAGCTTCAGCATTCCATGCTGTAATATAATTATGGTTTGTTATGTTCCCCGGTTAAAAATAAAAATGAAACCGCCTGACCTGTTAGTTTGACATGAGGAGAGATGCCAACGGTGGTGACAGACATCCGAGCGGCATTTTCAAAGCTTCGCTGTCTCTCTCCCCAAATCAGGCTGTCAGAATGTTCAGAAACGCGACATGTCCTGCCCACACCAGGCGATGCTCCCGCTGTCCTCATTTCCACCTGCTTGAAGTGCAAAGTTAGCCAGGCAGGAGGTGCTTTTCGCTGGCATTCAGGCGCCAAGGCCCCGGGGTCTTGGGCCGCATCGGCGGCTAATTAAGAAAGGTCAGACCTCACATAATGTAAGTGATAGTCCTCCCTCTCTACCCCACTGCCCCCTGGGAAATGAGCATGACCATCGGAAACAGACTCCACTGACACGACGTGGTGAACCGTGTCCACCTGGGGTGTGCAGCACACCGCTGATGACTAAGAGGTGCATAAACAACACCTTATAGAACATGTGTTTAACTGATCGCCCACGAGTTACGCTGGTCACATGATCTCATACCATCTCATCCTGCTCTGTGAGTGTAATTTATATCACTGTACTACATTACTCACATGCCAGATTTTTCACATTTCTGTTCTCCTTACGATGGAAATAAACAGAACTGTTGAAGAAGCTGATGCTGATTGACATAATGGACCTAATAAAGCAGTACATGAAAAGCAGGTTTAAAGACAATGTGAAAAGCAAGGTGTCCAACCCCCCCCCCGGTCTCAGACATACCTGCACCAACAGGTGGTTAAACGCAAGTGAGCTACACAGTCTCCATTGTCAGAATACCGGAAAAAAAGAGGTCAGGTGAAGGAAAAATTCAAAAAAAAAAATTTATTTCTCTTGTCTCTATGTAAAAATATGCTAATTAAATACAAGTACAAATGAAGTATATTCATTATGATGCATGATGAAGAAGTGAAAATGTCTAAATGGAACACGTATCACAGACCTGGCTCAGGCAAACTGTATATTTTCTAAATATAACTTTCAGCTTAATATTTCCACATTCTGTGAAGACATTACAGCCTTGTTGTGTAATGTCTGGTCCGCAGCCTAAGGCCAAACTCAGGGAAAAATGCAGCGCAGGAACTTGGTCATTTAATTTAGATTTGTTTAGTATAATTCCACCTTGAAATGTTTGGTTTAACTTTACCTTGACATGTTTGAAATCTGAAGTTTGTACTCCTAATTCTTTCTTCTTTTTTTTTTCTTCCAGAAGTGTTAGTGTGGTTTTGACTTAAAAACTCAGTTCAGCTATTGGGCACCCAAACTACCACCCAGGAGGCAACTAGATGGACCCTCAAACCAACACCCAACAGCTGGGCCCCTAGATCTGAAAGAACAGAGACCCGTTTGGTGCCACAGCCTCACCACATTCAGCAGTACACCCTGAAGTCAAAGACTGGTCACACTGGAGTCATTCAAGCCTGGGATTTGTGAGCTGAAGCAGAACTGTGAAATCAGAACCCCCCCCCCCCCCGCACATACCTCATAAGCATTTTTGATGTTGAGTGGCTGGCCAGTGGCCGCCACATATCCCACAATGCCCTTGTTCCACTCCAGACGGATGCCATTGTTGTAGGCCTCCTCCAGCGTGCAGCCCTCGGCCACATCAAAGAGACGGCTCACCAGGAACTTCTCGTTGGAGCTGTCTTCGCACACCAGGAACAGTGAGTAGCGATCGGCCGCAATGAGCTCGTTGATGTGCAGGAAGATCTTGTGGCAAAGCGAGGTGATGTCTAGGTGGCTGGACACCTCACGGACCAACTCCAACAGATGAGTACAGCGGTCACCCCCGCCGCTAGCCTCCACCCGCTGCGCCTTCAGTGGCATCGGTGGCGGCTCTGCGTCACTGACAAAGGTCAGAGAGCCCTCTGAGTCCTTCACCACAATGGGCCGCAGGGGCCTGTCAAACTCAGATGCTGAGATCTTCCGGGTGGGCGTGCCAGGGGAGGGGCTTGGGGCAGAGCAGTCTGTGCGCCCGTTTGGGGGCAGGGCTTGGTTGGACTCCACCTGGATTCTGGCTCCTTCTCGGGGTTGCTGGATGGAGTGGACTCTCTCAGCAAACCAGGCGTTAACCATTTCCCTGTGGAAACCAAAGAACCATCAAAACCAGTTTCCTGGTCCACAAATGGGGCCACTTGACTCAGAAGAACCAGAGCCACTGAAAAGTTCAACATGACAGAGAACCGGCGAAAAGGGGAAAAGTGCTCTCTTTTGTCCAATTAGTATTGTTTATATGCAAACGTGATCTAGAAGAAGCTGAGGGAGATTTTGTCAATGCTAAAGGTATTCGATGGATTCCCCTCCTACCGTATTTGTTCTTCCTGTTTTGAAATGACCTTTTTGTTCTTTTTTTGCTGGTTTGTCTTCAGGTTACACAGCTAGCAAACAATTACACTGATTTACGTATCCTTAACTGGGAGCCCTCGGCCGTGAGCGTGTGTGGACCGAGTGTGAACGAGTGCTGTCTGGGCCTGGGCATTCTGGCTTCTCAGCCAAAGCACATAGGGAAGACAACCAGAACACGCAAGGACAACATTAAGCCCCTGAGATCAAGTTCCATTTCGACGCAGATCACGGGGGACGATCAGCTCTACTTCCCCGTCAAAGGCCCACGAAACATGAAATTGAATTTCTTTGGCTTCAGGTCAAGGTGGAGGTTCCAGGTGTTCGGCGCAAGGCATTGTGCACAAACACGAGAAGCCGTTGCACAACGGGTGAAAGCAGACAGTGTGTGTGTATGTGCTCAAGGCTGCCAGTGTATGCCCTCCTGCCGGGGATGCTGGGAACGGTGGAGAGCAATGAATAGGAAAACACAACTTGCCACAGATTAGTGCGGTACAAGAGCGTAGCAACATTCTACAGGAGAGCAGCTAGAAAGTCTTATGGACTCCAGTCCAGGGGTCTGCAGCCTGTTCAGCTTTTCATGACACTGAACAGAGTTTGACCTGAACTGCATTTAACATGATCTGACCCTCCAGAGCACCAGAGTTCTCTCCGCCAGCACAAACACTGTGAAGTACAACACCGGAGGAGAAGGCAGAAAAAACTACTTTTCAAAACGGTGATCTCCCCGAAAGAAACTTCTTTACACTGGTTCGAACCGGGTATTTAGCACTACAGCTTTATATGCAGTGACCCCTGAAAAACAACTTTAGTACCTGTTCCATATCTAGAAAACAAATTATTTTCTTGCCCCTTTGTGAACAAACATCCAGAGAATATTCACAGGAAGAGAAAAACATCGTCCACTGAGGTCAGTGGTTATTCTGAATTCATGGTGACCAAACCAAAGTCAAAGTTCACAGTTCTCCGCTGTTACTGACTGACACACGATGATGTTTTCACTATTTTCACAAACACAGAACCAGGACTTGTAAAAAAAAAAAAATAAAATCACATCCCTTAACAACAATGCAACTTACTAACTTTTGAGTAAATATTTAACTCGATCATGATATAAAATTCATTGATTTGTGGGGTTACATTTAATGTAGGAATCATCTTTATCAAACGATATTCAGTCAGGCAAATATAAACAACAAGAACTGCTCATTTATTAAATATTTACACATATATTATATATTTACTTGTTAGGAGTTAAGAAGACACTTTTCTCCAGTTATGTACAAGTCAGAGCAAAGCCCACACTGTCTTCTAAATTAAAACAGTAATATCAAACATTGAGTAAATATGTGTATGTGTGTGTGTGTGTGTGTGTGTGTGTGTGTGTAAAATGAAAACAAACACACACAGAAATTTAGGCTTAAAAAACCAATAAAGTCTGTGGGCATTTTTACGACAATGGAATCAGTTCCATTCGGCTCCAGCCGAGGCAGATCACAGCAGGTGGTGTGAATTACAGTGATCTTTACCATCATCACGGGTGTTACTCTGTGGCTCATGCCAGGTTCTGTTTTCCTCCTCATGGAGCATTTTATCACCTGTATTCTACACTTTCGCATTTTAGGGTTAAACTTCTTCGGAGCAGCTGTGTGTGTCAGAAAGAAGCGGGCAGTGTGTGAGAGTCGCAGTATCACTGGTTTCTCTTCATGTCCCACTTTAGCGGAGTGTGAAGAACAGTGACTGCGAGTAAGTGGGACACTGATATATATATATATATATATATATATATATATATATATACACACACACACACACACACACACACACACACACTTACCAGTGTACACATACATACATACACTCACTGGTACTTAGTAAGTATGGGTCTGGATCCTGTTCTGCCCTCAGCACAGCATGAATTCAGCAACAGGGTTCTTGTTCTATGTTGGACTGACAGCTTCTCACAGTTTGCAGAGTTTCTGTCAGCACATTTATTCTGCTAACATCCCAACCTTTTCCCAGTGACGCTCTACAGGTTCGAGAGATGGGGAGGCCACTGGGTAGAGCAAAGGTCATGTCGTATTTGTGGAAGCATCCTGAGATGCAGTGCATATTGTGACACGGCACACTGTCCTGCTCCACACGTCAGTCTGAGGAAAACCTTGACCGGCCGTGAAGCCACGGATAAACCCGGTTAGTATCAGTGTTAGGTTGGAACTCTGTTTCAAAAACTGCTCTGATGGCACTGTAGAGCCTTCAAAAATCTCAAAAACCTTTTGGGTGCCAAGAATTTATTCCGTCCCTCACTGCACCACAACCATCAGTTCATACTGTCAATTTGTACCTAAAAAGCAGACAGTGAGTTTATATATCCACACTTATAAATGCAGCATTTAAAATCAGACACTTACAGCACCGAAAACTGCTGAAATAACTAAGAATGTTTAAATGAACAGCTGCTTGCAGAATTACTGATGTTTGTGTTAAACACAGTTAAAAGGAGGATTACGAAAAGGTAGCTGGTGGCACGGTGTCCCCAAAGCAACTTGCAGCTGTTTCCATCAGATGGGTAATTGTTGCCGCATCAGTTCAGGGGTAAATACCCGGTTTGATGGCGCTGCAGTACGAGGTGGGGTTTGAACGCGGGTGTTCTGAAGCTCTAACCACTGCGCAACCTGCTGGGCCGGGAAGGAAAGGCGACCCGAACGGAAGATTCACCATGAAGACGAATGATGAACAGAAGACGGGAGGGCACCGCGGGGGGTGCGTAGGTGAGGAAGCCTCTAAGCGGAGATGAACAGCTGGATCCGCCGCGAGGAAACGGGCGGAAAGCGAGGGATCATGGGAGCGGCTGCCTCCTCAGAAAGCCAGAAAATGCCGGAAGAAAATGCGCGTCAGGAGCGGGAACAGGTGACAGCACAAGCTAAAGCGCGTGGGGGAATCGCGCCACTACGAAAACGGCTGTAGTGAATGGGAAGCTGCTTGGTTCGAGTCCCACCTCCAGCTATAGTCCCCTTGGTTAAGGTATTTACCCTGAAGTGACAAGTAAAAATTGCCCTACAGTTAAGAGCAGAGCGCACGGTTTTTTTTTGTTAAAACAGTGTATTTCATATAAAACGTTCCTGTATATTTGAATATATTGCTTGTTATTGTTCCGTCTGACTGTTTCTGACAAACAAACAAATAAACGTCGCTGCGTTTCAGATCCGCGTCTCCATCCACCTCACTGTGCGGCAGCAGTGATGCTTCGGGTCAGTTTAACGTCCCGCTGTGACTCGCAGGTCCCGTCACTACAAGTTATGTCCTCATTCTGTCACCGAAACCGCGACGAAATGATTCGAACGTATGACGGCCGATACAAGTTTAACATCGCTGGGGAAAGTCACGTCCCCGTTCGGCGAACACACGTGTTCCCGGAGCTCCGCGCCAGCTGCCGGCAGAGGAGCTACGAAACACGGAGGTGGCGAGTCGGAGCCCGGCGCTCACCTGGTGGCTTTTCTTAGGAAGTACGAGTGCGTGAAGTCCGCGTGGTCGTCCAGCCATGCCTCGACTCTCTCGCTCTCCGGCCCCGAGAAACTGTCCATGGCGCCTGGACCCCCACCCCCCCGTCACAAGCTGGACATGAGCGGCTCGCGGCAGACGGACGCGTTTCCGGCACCTCCTCTCAGACAGCCCGCGCGCGTGCAACCGACGATCGGAGCGGGAGCCCAGCTACACGGACCCTCTCCTCCCCTGGTCGGTCTCTCTCTCTCTCGCTCTCTCTCTCTCTCTCTCTCACCCAAGCTCAGAGGGGGGGTGGGGTGGCCACGGAGTCTCCGTTGGCCTCGAGTAAAGGCGATGGCCAAGTGACCCCCTGTTGGATGGGGGTTCGAGAGGTGACCCGAAGTGAGGTGGCACCGCTCTTCCCATTTTAACTCCACACGAACCGGGACTGACATAGTTGCTCGAAGTCTACAGGGATGTGTGGCGCTGCACCTCACCCCAGGTCAGTACTAAACTCGGCCGCTCATGAAAGTTCTCCATCCGAGCAGAAACATCTGCAGCGCAGCGTTTTAGAAAAGATTCCATTAAAGGTTAAGTGATAAAGTCGCGGAGACCAGCAGGTGTTTGAGCTGTTAAGTAATATTTCATTTTCTTAACAGGAGATGTTGTTTGGAGAGGTGTCTGTGGGGGGGTGGGGGAGAGGCCACCTAGGACATCCTTTACAAGCAGCCGAATGGATTCGGGGGACCCGCACATGGTCCTGTCAGCTGGACTCATCTCAGCCGCTTGGTGTTACTTTACCAACAGATGGTACTTTTGCGCCTCCTGAGAAAACAGTACGTCAGAGCAGCATCTGTACACCCCTGCTGGCGGGCCAGGGGGCTGTGCGATCCAATGAGCACCGAGTGGGCTAAGTGGGACCCCAGGGGTTACACTTAATGTGTCTTGGTGTAGAGGGGACACCTCTCATCCGAACCCCTCCCTTCATATCCCTGTACCGTCCACCCAGCTGCTGTGCCGGTGTTCGTGTCAAACCCAGACGTGTCTCGACCCTGCTGTGGCACAACCCAGCCTGACCCTGCCTGGCTACTGTGTGGGAAGCAGGAGGTACATGGTGATTAAGACGCCTCGGTCGTCCCCCGAAAGACCCTGCTGAGGAAGGAATGCACTCGAGTGACTTCACCCCCCCACCCCAGTCATCTGTGTATCCCTGTTTGAGGGCCCTCACAGCTTCGGGCTGCTTTCATGAACTAGTGACTTCTGTGGGATAGCGTGCGTCTGGAAGGGAAGGTCATCGCAAGAGGAGTAGGACGTTCGTTCGGTTCTCTTCCGAGGCGCTGAACCTGCAGAGCTTGAATCCAGGGTTAACACATTGTCTTGCAGGAGGAGGCCCGTCCCACACTGCGTCCGTGTGAGCAAACAGTCGTGAGACTTTGCCCTCTGAGCTCTTCTGGATGGCCGTACGGTAAACAGTGGATAAGAAGGAGCTGGAATTTACCACGGTTCCTTCAGTGGAGCAGAAACGTTTCCTCTTTGGCTGGACACACAGACGCTGCTCAACATACTTTGCTCGTCTTGCAAAAGGTATTAATTTTTAAATTTATGAAAAGTAGTCGCAGGTTAGAAGCCATACGTGACTACAATAGAAGAATCGATATGCTATCGACTGAATGTTAAATGGAGACTTTGTACGGTTTGGTTTTTATTATTGCCATGAGCAATGTGACTCCAGTCAGCTCTGGTGCACCAAGGGCACTAAAAGCAGGACAGCTCATGCACTCAAGTGAGTTCACACACCCCTTCGGTCATCTGTGTATCCCTGCCTGAGGACCCTCGCAGCTTCAGGCCAATTTCTTGAACTGGTGTCTTCTAAAGAATACCGTGCGTCTGGAAGGGAAGATCATCACCAGAGAAGTTTGCTGCAGAAAACCAAGTCTTTGCTTCGTTCTGCTTGTTGGTTTGAGTGACTCAGTGGGTGGACAAGATGTTCATCTGAAATGCTACATAGATAGCAGAACTAACAAGCATTTCCCCATCTGCTGTATCTGTGACGATAGGCTTCGTGTGAACCCTGCGCAGAGGACAGTTCCAAGGAAGGTGCTGGGAGATCCGTGCGCTTAGTCCCGAGTGACACAATGAGATGCGCAGCTGAATGAGTGAAAGTGTGATGTGTATATTTTGCTCTCGCTAAGCAAATTATTCAGAGCTGAGTCATGGAAGAGGAGACTGACTGTGCAGTCTGACAAAATGCAGAATTCGCTCTGGGATCAAAGTTGAGGGACAGATAGTTCTCCAACCCAGATGCGCGCTGCCTGACCCCAAAATGTTTCCTCTTGCTTCCTTCCCTCGTCATCCCTGTCATCTGCACCACATCAGCTAAACCCTTTCCTGACCTCGTGAGAAGATCCGCCTGTGGTGCGGTTAGAGAATGTGGTGACACATTCCGTATGGCGGACGATATCAGGAACGTTCCAGAAACGCAGCTAGGAACCGGAGACGTGTCCTCCAGCTTGCGTGAACTGAGCGCAGGCTTCTGTGACCAAGTGGATCTTCAAATGTTACATCAAGAATGTCGCACCGACTGACCCTCGAAAGGGGGCCGCCTGTTGGGATCGATGCCGGTTGGCTGACGCGCTTTTCAAAATTGTGTCGCTTGGTGATAAACCACTAGACGCAGGAACCCTGTGGCTGCTCAGTAGATGACGACGTGTGGGCCTGAGATCCCACAGCAAGTTTCTCTGTAAGATAAACAAACCCGTTTGACCTGAACGAGGAAGAAAAGCATCTCGGATCCGGTCGCACAAGCCGCAGAGACCCTCAGAAAACGACCGAGCCGCACTGTGGTAAAGGGTGATGTATGCAGCGACGTGGTGCAGTTGACTGCGTGAAGTGTGCCTCAGATTCCAGCGCAGCCCAGACATCTGACACCACACCGTTCCCGACGCGGTGCTCCTTCGCTGGCCGCATGTTTATCCACGGTGACCGTATGACAGCGTAACGTTTATCTTATTTATACAGCATTGTGTTTCTTCAGTTAGCTTAAGCTGGGGGTGTGTGGGGGACACCAGGGGCCGAGCAGCGTTGCCGCCGGACACCGTCTGCTCTTTCCTTAACACGAATAAACACTAACCAAAGATGCGTTTGAGAATCTCAATTGCCGGCGTGTCTGTGGCGACTCCCAAAGCACAAAGGGTGATATTTCAAGGAAACGGATCTACGTTAACAATATATCCGTCTGGCATGTGTCTTTGAGCAGCCGAGGAACCGGACCGTGCTGCTTTGAACCCGGCGTTACCAGTGACCCTTGTTTGAACTCCCAGTTTCGGGAGATACGTTTTTAACTGTCTTTTTTGTGTATGAACCAGTTTATTTATATCATGTTATGGGAAAGAAGGTCCAATGCTGGGGTAATGGCAGGCGCCTCTCATCTGGTCTTCTTTGTTATTGTCTCACAAGACAATTTAGAGCAGTAAAAATAGGCAATGATATTAATTTGTGGAGCGAAAAGGTGTCGAGGGGATTTACGTCTCGAGAGTCATTTTATTCCTGTCTCGTACATGGCCAAAAAAGGCTGAAACTGCTGCGAAATAAACGGCAGGGCCGGACGTCCTCGGCTTTATTACTCGGAAAGGTGACGGTCGCATTAATGGAAGTGCGTTGCATAATGTGAGGTGGTCCACACGATCGTATAAAGGGATTGATGAAGCTGGGCTGCGGGCTCGCGATGGAGGGCAATTTTTAAAATGGTAGAAAGTTCTGGACGCTGCCGTCCTCGTGTCGCAGCCGTATAGGGACCGGGTTCTCCTGTCACCGGACCAGCACAAGAAGCGTGCAACTAATAGGTTTAAATTAGGGACAAATTCCGAGCCAGGCCCCCAGGATATACATGACCCGGCATCTGAGGGACGTCTTGGGTTACGTAACCGCATCTGAACCGGAACGGGCGGCGGATGCTCGGCGTGTGCTGAGAATAGTCACAAGGGCACAAACACACGGTCCCCCGTTTTTGTGGTCACGCATTCGTGTGAAAGAGTCGAAGGGGTTAGTGTGGGCAAATTTAAACGCAGACAGACGGGGCACACGGAGAAACGCGGTGCCTCCACCGAGGCCCCTCGATCGCCTTGGTCCTTCGACGTCAACCGGCCCGCTGGGTTACGGTGCCTGCTGAGCGTTTGAGAAGCTGTCGTAAGTTCTGTGACACCAAGAGGAGGGCCCCGCTGGACTGGGGTTTCACCAGCAGTGCGGTAGGTCCGGACCGAGCTCTGCGCGCCGCAGTGGTCCTCAACAATCTTTGGGACACGAATGCCGTAATAATAATGATGTTCTGGTGTTTTGCTGCGTGCCTGTGTGACCCGCGGAGGGTTGCGTCAGAACACACTAAGCTGCGTTAGATCGCAACCCAGCATGTGTTGTGCCACTTACCGACCCAACGCAAGTCACCTGACTGCAGTCAGCATTCGATCCAGGCAGCAAAACACCGGAACGAAAAAATGAGGATTAACATGACCTTAGAGCGCTCGCACCTACAGGGCTGCAACGCACTCCCAGCGATGCTCCTCTGACCCTCGGATCATCTGACTTTAGGCGTCGGTGCAGCTTTCGATGGCTCCACCTGAGGGCCAGTTGCTCTTCATCGTCACGGAAAATTTAGTAAGTCATTATGAGTAGACAGTGTCACAAAGTCGGAATTCCCTTTCTCCAGTACACTCCGAAGAGCGACGGTGAATCCCCGTCGCTCCGGCTTGACCCTCTTCCAGCTCGTGGCTGGAGAACAAACAAGCGTGTGTGCAGAAGATGAGGGAGTGGAAAACAGCGGCACGCTGAGAAGAACACAGCCGCGCAGGCGCAGCGCCAGGCGCTGATCGAATGGCCACAATTGAGGGCCGAGTCACCGGTCACTCATCACGTTTGAAGAAGCTGGAAAGACGGGCAGACTAAATCGCTATAATAGCACGGCTTGTTTTAAAGGTGACTGGAAAGCAGGTTCTCTGTGGAAAAATACTTCAAAACTGAGATCATATGAAATAGAGTGGCTGGAGGAGAAAAGCTGTTCTGCTGTTTGGAGCCTTTTTAGGAACCTTGATCTTTATGGAGATCCTCTGTTGTAATGGATCCTTTTAAACAGCTGGATATTTAGCTGAAACATTCTTGAAGCTGCATCGACGTCCATTTATTGAGCCCTTTCTCCAAAACAACTTACAGTGTTATTTGATTTACTGTTTTACACAGCAGGGTCATTCGTACAGCCCCCTAACTGAGGGTGCTGCAGTGGGGGGTTGGTTCAAACCTGGGTCTTTCAAGTCGAGGGCGGCAGATGGAAAAGCCGGGCCGCCTACTGCCAGCCATGCGGTGGTGCTCTCTTTTACGGGTGCAAAGCTTAGGTCTCCGTCACGCGACTCGCCGGAGACACCTTTCTGACACGCAGTACGCCGCACGCCTCTGTCTCATCGCTGGTTAAACATACATCCCGTCTGCACAACCGGGAGGAAATTGGTTTTTCACTGCGTATCATTTCAGCAGGAGTTATAGTTCCCAATATTCTGCAATGTAGAAATTATATGTGAATTTATTGTTCGAATACACATTATCTGACTGCCTTGCATATGGAGACTGGTGACTTTATAATGTGAGGACATGAGCATGCGCGCGTACACACACACACACACACACACACACACAAAAGCCAAATGTTATTCAGACACCCAAAATGGAGACTGACAGTGTTTCTTAAAACTCATTTTCAAGCAGAGCAAATAAGAACAGTATCACTTAAACTACAGAACGATAAAAGAAATACACTAAACAAATAACAAATAGAGGAAACTTACAAGTGGATGTTTACGGGCAGGGAGCTGGAAATACGACTTTTAGGCTGACTGAAGTGCTGTATTTAATTCCCTGCGGACAACAACATTGTCTAAACAAAATAAACAGTGCGCTTTGCTCAGAGTAGTAGGAGAAGTAGCTGAAAAAAGAAAGAAACGACATTAATGGTGAGGAGAGCTGGATCTCCATAATCAAACTACTGTACTTCCCTGCTGACCCCAGCTGACCCCAAAAAAGACAAGTAAATAAATAGCTGTCCATTTCCTGCTCGACTATACTCGTTTCAAATTTAGGAATGTAAACTAAAGACGATATTAAGATGGATGAGAGAATATTTGCAGGATCGTTTCCTGTAGGCGAGGGAAAGGGCTGTCAGGGCCTCTATCTCCCACTGACGCCAACGCGGGTTTGATCTGTGGAAGCGCACGAGGACAGTATTGAAAGACTGTGCACTGACTTACTGTCAGACACAAACACATCCTGGGGGTGACGGAACACAAGTCTGGAGATCATTACAGAACACACACGCTCCGGATCAACTCGGTCTAAAGGTTTTCGATGCTTTTATTTCCCTGGAAAGAGGACGAGAAAGAATTTCCCTGCAGACACGACTAAATACCGGCGCGCTTGTGATATAGTTTGTAGGATGAGTTGTCATTTGATTACGGATTTGTTTGTCGTGATTTTTGTCTCATTACCCAAGAGGCCTCTTTCCTTTCGGTAAAACTTTACGACCTCCAACCTGAAGCCATCAGGAGATGTGGCACTTTAATCCTGAAAGGTTGTTGGTTCAAAGCCCGGAATGATTATGTTTCAGCTGCATGTGGTTCAAGGTGGCTGCTAAGCTAATTTATGTGAGTCTCAGTCGATACTACAAGCTTCCCTAGTATGTAGCTGTCTCAGTGTCTATTATTCCCATCTGAGGCTCATGCAGGCGGTCCTCATGAAGGGAACCCCGGGGACCGTAGGGCCCTGTTGTGTTCGATCCAAGCTCTCACAAGGGAAAATTGACTTCAGACAGTTTAAGCAAGGAAACAAAGTGTCCCTGGGGGCCACCAGGTGAGAGCGGAAAACTCACATGAGCCAGGTGGGTAACACCTTCCCTTCTGCCTTTCCAAGACACGTGGACCAAAAGGTTGCTTAGTAATTGACGTCACTACCTGGCAAACAAATCAGTCCTGGTAGAAACTGCTACCAGGTAGCAGTTCAGTTGGGTGAAACTGGAAATCTCATATATATATATATATATATTTTTACCAGAACTACTATTTTACGTTCAGGCAGGTCTTGTAAACCTTGAACAACTGGATCTGCAGGCTCTGTAACTAAAGCAGGCAGCCAGACAAAAAGGGACTTATAAGTCACTATTGGTTACGTGACAGGTACAGAATAGTGCTTGGAATGTCCATATGAAGGTATTAAATATTACAAACTCTCTTCCGGGTAGCTTTGTTTATTCTCCTCTTCTACGAGGTTTATTAGATTGGTTCCTGTGACATAAACCTTTGACATCCTGCAGCGTACGCTAACTTTAGCCGCGTAATGTGTGTCGTGGCTTTACGATCGGAAACACGCTGTCATGTTGTCATAACTTAGCGCTGGCTTGCGTCCACAGGGGCTCTTTGACCTCTCACTCAATTTTTTTGGTAACGCGCAGACCAATGGTGCCGTTCAGAACTGCTCTCACCGGCGCCCCTCCTCAGTCCAGAACTTGTCTCATCAGCTCATCACTTTCCTCAGCTGTCCTCTGTTTCACTCCAGGTTTATAAGTGAGCCACTTTTGGGTTATTTATAGCACCAGCAAGCAAAAATACCTTGAATTCTCAAGCAGGTTTTGGACCAACAAACCAAACTTAGCACGCAGACTCAAGAGAAATTAATAAAAGTAAGATCAAAACCCATACGAGTCCTACAAAATATTGTCCAAATAATACATCAACCAAAAAAGAGCCTGCCGTGGACTAAAATATACCAAGATCTATGTACAGCTCATTTTTGGTAATAGGAATTGCAGTATGATGAACAGCACATGTGCCTTGTTCATAAACTCCCATCCTGGAGGCCAACTGGGCTTTGACAGCACAATCCAGATGAAACCTCTGACCCTCCCATTAAACAGTCATTAATGCCTCCAAAAATAGAATTAAAACATTGTGATGGAAACAGAAGCAATTTTTGTGATATGTTTTTGGAACACGGAACTGTCGTATTTTTCTTTGATCATATGTCCCTGACCAAATGCACGTAAAAACCCGGAAAGATTTACATAGGGGAAGATATATTTCGAGTCTGCTTTCATTATGCCAATAAAGCACAATTAAACCTGAGTCTATATATTTGAAGATTTAGGGATTCGTGTATAAATTATAAACATGAATCAAAAAGCAGCTTGTTATCATTAAAATGTGACCGAATATCTGGTAGTTCAACATCATCTTTGTGCCTCTTTTTCACTGGAGTGTGTCAAACATTTCTCTTTTATAGTCAAAGTAGATAAATGGTGCTGAGGACATGAGATCCACTACAGATGGGAAATCATTTGTGTTTTTATGCATTTGGCATCTGTGAGTGTTGTGTCTTCGGATGGGCGGAAAGGTCCCCCCCCGACTCCCTCAGCATCACGTGTCTGTAGCTCCTCGCCGATCACGGCATCAGCGACCGCGCAGCTGAAAAAGCCCCAGCAGAACTTGCTGCCGTTCTGCTGCCACTGACAACCTGGTTCGCGCAGGTTCACAAGTGAAAAGAACCGAGGAAAACGACATATTTGAAAAAGTCTAATACATCAGAGTGGATTCCCCCGTGTCGAGAGAGCCGAATTTCATTACGTTTTTGTTGTACTTAAACGTATCTGCTGGGTAAACCAGATGGAAACAATAACCCCAGTAACACTTCTTACGGCCCACGAGCTGGTGGAACGACAAAAACCGATTCACACAGATTTAACTGAGCAGCAAGAAAATTCATAATCCAGATAAATATTGTTTCAACAAACAAAAGAGAAGACGGCCTTGTGAAGGAATTTCATGCAACAGGAGCCAGCTGCAGTTCTCGCAACTCAAGATCAACAAGCTAAAATGCACTAATAAAACAAATCGAGATGCCTTCAATTCTGCAGAAAAAACTTCTATTAGACTATTAGTTTTTACTCTAAACTCAGCTGCATTGATGCAGTCATGCAGGAATAACATTATTACTTATCGCACACCAGACTGTAAAACTAAGGCTTGTCATGAATCTGAGCAACACAAACAGTTCCTTGTTGACCACTTCAAATTTGACCCTCAGGTCAACAAAATGAGCCGGCAGTCAGCCAAGGACTGTTGTTGCAAAACTCGTGCATTTTAACAGTGAGGAGGTTATCCTCAAAACATGTCGACGGTTAAAAACGCTTTTGTTCAATTTGCAGACTTGCGTTTTCTCTCGCGAAGGCCGGGATTATTAGGATAAGTCTGGTGGTGGTGCTCCTCTGTGGGGAAAAAACAGAACTGCAGCTGAGTCGTACAAATGATCTTACCTCACTTTTAAGTTTTTTTAAGCTAAATATGTTTTCCTATATGTTGTTTGTCTCCTTAAGAAAAATACGATTATTGCTTACGCCTGCTTGCCACTCAGTTTCAGTGTTATTGTATTTACCCATGACTTGTCCTCTATTGGTAATGCAGTTTCAGCCATTTTTATGAGGTGACATTAATTTTAATCTTTCTAATTTTCAATCACAGTCACTAACTGACCATCTATATGCATCCTTCTTGTTTTTACTTATTATACCACCTGGTCTAACATTCATATGAGACGGGGAGTAGATGGTCTCCTGAAGGCTGACCTCTCTGATCGCCTTCCTGTATTTTATTTAACCTTCTCTAGACCCAGTGGCACCGAACCTCCTGAAATTATGACCAGAAACTTTAGTTAAGCTAATATAAGCAGTTTCCTGTCATCTGTCTCTGGTGTTTCTTGGGAGGTGGTTCTTAATGAAACTGATGTTGAAAAAGCTTATAATATAATTCATGCTATTTTTAACAGACGGTTTGACAAATCATTTCCTTATAGTCTTGGAACCAAAAATAAAGCTTCTAAAAGTCAGCTCTGAAAAGGTTTTATGAAGTCCATAAGAAAGAAACATTTATTTTCCAGCGCTTACTTTACCAATCCATCTCCGTTAAATTACAAAGTGTATTTCTTATACCGGAAAACTACCCGAGTTACCCGAGGATGTCCGGGTCAGAAAGTGGAAATACGAATAGTAACAGCACATTATATATTATATACATATATAACTGTATTACCCTTAAAGTATTGCACTTACTACACAAGTGTGAGTGCTGTTGAACAGGCAGCAGAGTGGAAAGGTGGAAAGGAGAACAGTAATAACAAAATATATATCACCAAACTTCATTATCCTTCCATTAGTAAAGTGTCCTTTGCCACCTGTCTGTGTGTCATAACCTCCCTATCATCAGTTTTGGGTCCTTCCTCCATCACAACCCCCATAACCCCTCTTCATCGTGTGTGTCAAGTTTGTCTTCATCCCGACATATCATCTGGGAACGGACTGAAGGTCCGCAGTGCCGTGTGCGTTTGCGTTTGTTTAACTACGCAAAAACCTCACTTAGGGTGACAAGTACCTGTGTGTCAAACTGCACGCAGAGCCACTGTGCCACCAAGTCCTATTAACGTTTAACACACAAGTGTTTCGAACAGTGAAAACTCTGTTCGGGTGGAACAAAGCTGCCTTATGACACCTTCTTGTTTTCTGTTTTGATTAGGCATTAATTGTAGACTAAGTTCTATAAAATGACCCACAGTGTGTTAATATTTATTAATATGTCAATTGAAACAGCAGTTAAAATGCAAATGCAATGGTCAACAGATTAATTTAATTCCGGTCAAACACAGATTTTCCTTTACTATAAAGGCCGCATTGAGGGTAATGTTACAACCAATATTCGCCTGTGAAAATATTAAGGCGACGCATTTCTGAGTGCTAATTTTGTGAAATCATCTGGCGTTTACAGTAACGTAAGGCACCAGGTGATGGACGGGCATCCTGTCCAGGGAGCTCCCCGCTTGGCCTTCTGTCCTCAGCTTCCAGGAAACTTGGACAACGTCTTACTGAGCAACTGAGCGAGTGAGTAATTTATACTTGAATGGAGCTTTTGAATACTGTGAACAGATTTTCCTAATTTTACAGTAAAGCTGGGCAGATTTTTCCCACTTTATTCTTGTTCCATCGAACGGCAAACCACTACATCCCTTTAGAACCGGCAGACCAGTTATTTGTGGGTTTTACTGGCTACACACCTAGCTGTGCTTCACATGTGCATTGTCATCTTTGTCTGGAAAATTAGACACAGCTCTCTGTTTAGAAGCTGGAAATACAAAATAGAAAGCCTGTTACTGTTGCTATTTACTGTTTACATAACAAGCTCTGCTTGGTTTCTAACCCCAGTGCCTGCACCAGCAGTGTAGCATCATTTAAACAGCTAAGTTAGACAACACTGAGGTGGCTGCAATGCACTAACTATATAACTTGTGTTGCTTAGCAACATCACACTCAACGCAGCGGTCCTGACTGACTGACACAGAAAGGGACAAATCCTGAAGGGTTTTAGATACCTTTCAATTTTAACAATCGAGGGAAACTGTTTTCACTGAGGGCAATGACTGGTAACCTAAGATGACGCGTTGGTTAGAGCTCAACTCCTGCAAGGACACCCTCAACTGATACAGGAAAAACGGCTCCGCTTTTTAAATAGATGAATAATTGTAAGTGGCTTAGCGTACTGTCCTAAAACATCCAAAAGTCAAATCCGGTAGCCGGTTGTCTGTGTTTTGAATTTTTGTGTGATTAGTCTAACTGGCAATCCAGTTTTATTCAGTTATAATATAACTTAATGAAAAAGTTTGCGTCTTTTTTCAATGACTTAAAACTGTACATCACACCCATTGACGACATTTGCGGGTCTGAATGTCCGAACATTCATTTATATCAAAGTAGCTTCGGTATTTGAGTAGTTTTTTGAGGTGAGATTTTACTTTTTACTCATGGAAATGTTTAGGAAAGTACGTTTTAATTTGAGTTATTTCATGAAAGTAACAGAACTTTTACTCACACACTGTCTTCGTCTACTGTACCGTTCATGCAGGCAAAGCCTGTTACTCGGGAACTGAATTCTGGGACAGAGGTACAACCTGCAGGCTCTGTGGACCTTGCAATGCATCACTGCTGCACCTGTTCTAGAGAGATGGATGATGGGAACCTCTTACACATCTCTGTGGAATTTCATTTTAACCTAAGGTGCAGCAGAAAGTACAGCGACCAGGTGTCAGACACACTGCCGGTTGGGAGAGAGCTGGGCGGGGGGGCTGAAGAGGGAATATTTTGACAGTGTTGTGCTTTTGCCTTGTCTTTTCTTGGAGAGCCACACACTTCTCAGAAGTGTTTAAGTGAGATAAACATTTGGCCTCAGGGAGCCTTTTGTGTGAACTTTAAACACAAAACGCTTTGCTACTCATTGCCAAAACAGAGAAACGTATAAACACTCCGCAAGGAACCCTGGGAAATAAACAGAAAAAGAGAACAGCTACAACAAAATGTGATGAAGTAAATAAAAACTCAGCAGGTCCGTGGCTGCTGCGTGTGAGCGTAGAGGTCTTTTCCTGCCATTATTTCACCCCCCGAAAACAGTACATTTTTTCCGACTGCGGTTTGTCCTTAAGTCAGATCTTTCATTGACCACTTCCTGAAAGCCACCATCCTTTATGTGTACTTTGGTGTACAACGTTGCAGACCACAGTGAGGCCAGCTGACCAAGTCTGACAATGACAAAGAGGACAAAAACTCAGCAATGATCGTCCGTCCCAGGCCAAGAACCACATAGCTACAGGTCTACAGTTTGCCACCCAATGAAGGACACTGTCACAACGCTGCTGGGACTCCAAACAGCTCTGTACCAAACAAGACCAGCTCACACACAGACCCCAGATGATTTCCTGGCCATTTTTTGGGGCTCTGCATTTCAGTTCTCCGTCATCAAGTGGTCAACGGAGAATCGGATTCAAAGCAAGCAGAGATCCTTCACTTACCCCTCACCGAAAGGGAATTTCATATTCCTTGATGTGTCATGTGCCCAAAGTGACACATTTCCCAAAGATTTATTGGAGAAGGAGTTTCGGCTGAAACTATTTCTTGAGCACGTGGAAAGTTTTTCACTTACATCGACTCATTCGGCTGCCACTTTTCTCCTAAGCGACTTTCAACGTTAAGCTAGCTACAGCTATTTATTTGCGCGACCCGGTAATTTTTACAGCGTTCGGGTAAGTATGTCGCTCAAGGATTTCACAGCTCGAACCGCCTACCTCTAAGTCCAAGATAGCAGCTCAAATCACTGAACCACCTGACTTGTTGCTTGAAAAGTGGACCTCGCTACATTCAAACCTCCATAAAATAGGCTGCATTCATATGTAAGACTTCAAGTTTCACTAGTTGCTGTACTTTCCTCTAACAACAACACAAGTCTTTCACCGTGTTCGCTGTGTTGAGGGTAGTAAGGTGCTCTACTACTTGGTAGCTAACAGTCAAGAGACCAGGAAGAACCAACTGGGTGATACTTCCCGGGCCTCCTGTCCCATCCTGCTGCCAGAGACACAGGGAGAATTCACAGTAAAAAGGTCAGCCTGACTCCATAAATCACTGATCTGGGACCGGTGCCTAAAGCTCACGGCGTCTGCGGAGGAGCGCCGCTGTGTCTTGTCCAATCTGACGCGCTTGTCGCTCGCAGAGATTCAGGCAATACCCTTCAACTCACCCCATACTCCGTGTTGCAGTTCGCCCTCCCACCCCAAGCCTCTCCACACCTCTGTTACTCACCCCATGGCTGTGCGTAGAATGCGGCCCACAGTCGGCCACAGCTGGCACCGCTGCACGCTTAGAGGAGACACAACTCCTTGCGTGTGTGTATGTTTTCTCTCTTCTATCACCGCTCCTCCCCCTGCTGCTTGCCTCTCTCTCCTCCGTTAAACTTCCCCCACTGGTCTGAAACTCGAGGCCTCTGGTGGACTCTGCCTATTTTTGTCCTTTTTTGGGACTAGAGGGGATGGAAAGGGCCATAATTGCCCTCGCTGCCTGGGAGATGGCCTTGCTGGGGACGGGGCTCCTTCCGTCTCTGGCCTCCTCAAGTGGGAGAATCGGGGCACGCCAGGTCAGAGCCACACCCAGGAAGAAGGTGAGTCACCTCCACCATGTCACTCTGGGCCACTTACTACAATTAAGTGAAATTCTGGGTCAAGGAGCATAGGACAAGACTTGGTTCCTGGGTTGGGCAGTGTAAACAGGGCCAAACAGGGGTCAGGCTTGCTGAGCAAGACGACAACATGCTCGTGCTCTTCACAGGGCTTCCTTGAGGGCAAAGAAGGAACGGCCGAGATGCGTGAAGCTGTGTCAAACAGCAGACGTACCCATCCTGCACCCGGCATCCCGCTCGTGGTGGACAGCGGTGGTGCCGTGGACTCGGCTACCTGATCTGTGTCCACCTGCACTGCCATTTGTCGCTGGCTCAATGGTATGTGAAGACCTCTCCAGAGTGAGGAAACTCTGCAATTCTGTACTGCATCTAGATAAACACTGATTTACCACAGCATAAATATTCAGTGTATGACTCACAGCAGAAGCTCAGTTGTACTTCCCGTTTGAGGTGTTTGAAAGCAGAATGGTGAAGAAAATGTGATAAAGGTAAACTCTAAATTTTTGCCAGCAATGCAGGAAATCTCCATGGGAAGATAGGTCACATTTGTTATGCTTATATAGTTAGTTCTGAACATAACATCTGCAGTATATTCACAACCAAAAAGATGCTACATACACTAACTGGCCACTTTATTAGGAACACCTGTACACCTGCTCGTCCACGCAGTGGTTTCATCAGCCAATCGTGTGGCAGTGGCACACTGTATAAAATAATACAGACACAGGTCATCAGCTTTGGTGAATGTTCACATCAATCTTCAGAATGTGGAAAAAATGTGATCTAAGTGACTTTGACCGTGGCAGGATTGTTGGTGGCGGACGGGGTGGTTTGAGTATTTCAAAAACTGCTGCTCTTCTGGGATTGTCATACACAACAGTCTCCAAAGTCGACACAGAATGGTGCAAAAAACAAAAAACATCCACCGGGCGGCAGTTTTGTGGGTGGATATGTCTTGGTGAGAGGTCAGAGGAGAACAGCCAAACTGCTTCGAGCTGACAGGAAGGCTACAGTAATTCAAATAACTTTACAACAGTGGTGGGCAGAAAAGCATCTCTGAAAGAATGACACATCAAACCTGGAGCTGGATGGGCTACAACAGCAGAAGACCACCTCAGGTTCCGCTTCTGTCAGCCAAGAACAGGAAACTGAGGCTACAGTGGGCAGTGGCTCACCGAAACTGGACAGTTGAGGATTGGAAAAATGTTGCCTGGTCTGATGAATCTTGTTTTCTGCTGCAATACATAGACAGTAGGGTCAGAATTTGACATAAAAACCATGAAGCCATGGACCCAACCTGCCTTGTGTCAACAGTTCTTTTCACACATTGGGCTCCTTAATACCAAATGAGCATTGTTTGAATGCCACAGCTACATACTGGCCACAAATTCCCCATCTTCTAATGGACACTTCCAGCATGATAATGCACCATGTCACAAAGCACAAGTCATCTCAGACTGGTTCCATGCACATGACGATAAGTTCAGTGAACTTCAGTGGCCTCCCCAGTCACCAGATGTGAATCCAATAGAACACCTTTAGAATGTTCTAGAACAGCAGATTGGCAGCATGAATGTGCAGCTGACAAATCTGCAGTAGTTATATGATGCAATTATGCCAGCATGGACCAGAATCTCTACAGAATGTTTCCAGCACCTTATTGAATCCATGACATTAAATTCAGGCTGTTCTGAGGGCAAAAGGTGGTCCTAGCCAGTATTAGAATGGTGTTCCTAATAAAGTGGCCAGTCAGTGTATATACATTCCACTTTCTGATCTGGGGAGGATCAAGTAAATCCGCTAGTATCTGCTAAAGTTGCTGCTGTAGTGCTGAACGTAAAGTGAAGGCAGGAAAATAAAGCTGGTGTGGAATTAATTCCATATCCAAACATTTGAAAACCCCCAAACTCAGCTCCTCAATCTGAATGAGTCAAGTGGGAATTACACAGCTATTTTTTCGTGAAATGCATCCCACCCCCAGCCCCACTCCACTAGCAGAGCACCGCTAATCATGTTCTGCCTCAATGGACCTGGAAGCCAGCAAACAATATTAACCCCTTGGTGTGACATTGGAGGACTCCCGTCTTTAGCCCACCCAGGAGACCCTCAGGTGAACTGCAATGTAAGTAGCACACAAGTCATCAGAGACCAGATTTTCCATGTACAGGTAAAAACAACAGTGCTAATAATTGGACATCTGAGGACAGCAGATTGACTCTCTGGGGAGATGTGGAGTGCAGAGCTGCATTTTTTGCTGAGCATCACCTTGCCTGATGCACAAGCCCATAAAAGGAAATGTGAACACAGGTAAGAACAGGGACTAAACAGCAACATCTAACACTTCCCAGGGAGTCCAGCCAGACACTAGAGCAGGTGGGTGGGCAAGTCAAATTTTACTGGTTTGGAGGAGATCAAAAAGCCAAGAACATCCTCTCTCTGAAATCTCAATATTCACAGTTAATGCTAAGCTGGCAGATCTCCTAACACACAAACCATAGAATCTGATCAGTTACTGTCAGCAGTAAAACTCTCTACATAAAGAGCAACTGTGGAAATGAAGACCATTGGGTCTTTTTCCCATAATGGCCTTTTACGCTGGTTTTGAACTCTACACTCCTCCAGTAGAAGTTAACCGGCAGCGTCTAACTCACGGTTGGAAAGAAGAAGAAGAAATCTGTGTGGAGCGAGTTGACTGAAGGGGGTCCTACACCGGGTTTCCCCAGCGAGATCTGCTGCCAACTGATGGCGGTGAAAAAAAAAACGCGACGAGAAATGAATCGGTAAATGACGTGTTTTCAAAAATTCGAAACAAATGTTCTTAAGGTGTCGGTGTGCACATCATGAGGGAAAAATTGCCCGTATATTGGATTTTCAAAATTAATAGACAAATACTAACAAAAGAAAAGCTGCTGCTTATCTGAAGAGCGTTTCGTACAAGTTTTACCTATAATAAATACAGCGAGAAAGGTGCTATGGATTTGTTCACCTGTACAGATTTGTGTACAAGACAAAATTGTATTGTGAATTATTACAGTTGTTAAGAATTGAAGAAGCCGATATCTTTAAATGAGAGAAATTATCGCTGTGTTTCGGGCATCTGCAAACCGCTCCTGAGTGAGCTTGAGGTTGGCCAAGGAACAAAGTGGCCAGAACCACTGGGCTATGCGTGCTCTGCACTCCATCAGGCGAGGGATATCAGTCATCTACAGACATCCATGCAGATGGTAATGAACTGCAGGGCTGACCCAGATGTAGCTGTGTGATGGGGTTTGAATGCCAGCAACACGGGACCATTACTGCTTTCATAGCCCAGACGTAAAGGTCAACAGAAACACTCGATACTTCGCGTGTCGAGTATCTGCCGCAGAGCATGCAGGCTTAGGAAAGCGGCCTTTTGTTTCTGTGTGACCGCCTTGGTGAACTACACACTGCGAAGATGCCAGCAGCTGATGGTGGCATCAAGCGACAGCAATTCATCCCATCCCACCTTTGGAGAAGGGCTTCCCCTGGGTGTCAACCTAATTAACCTGTTGTTCGCTTAGCAACGGGGTGAGGAAGCGGGGCAGACCTCCTGCACTTGATGATCAGGTGCCTCTCTGAAATCCCCGGGGTCTTTCATCTCCCTCCTGACCCCTGGATCCGCTTCCATTTTTGGTCCGTTGCTTATCTGCTGCCTGGGTTTTGATCTGTGTTTGTGACAGGGGGTGGGGGAAGGGGTGCCGCTTGTATTAAATTCAGCCAAACAGCGAGAGACAGGATATGCATTCTAATACATTTTAAGCAACATGATGTTTTCATCAAGCAGCACTTTCCAAACCCAGTGTGCTGTTCCCCTCCTGCCTTAAACACAAAGCTGAAACCCTTTTATTGTACATAATGAAAAAGAAGCGTTTTTTCAAGGTGAACTTGTACCAAATCTGCTTTGTCCTCTAATCCTTGCAAACGTACAAGAAAAAATATAAGGGTAGAAGATACATCAAGAGGGACCACCATGGCCGCTGCTGTGAGTGGTTTATGGTCGTGTTTTCCAGCTCTGGTTTAAACCTACTGAATTACGAAAAGAAGCGAATACATCGAGTCCTCGGCTGTTCCAACAACAGTGAGAAAGCTCGTGCACACTGGGGTACCTGGGAATATGGAAGTGCAACAACAGGTGTCACCGACTCATGAGAACAGAAGCCACCTGCATATCCCTTCAGCCCATTCTGCTGGCCTCGGTGGTCTAGGAACTGCTTCACTACAGGTAGTTTGTGTTGGTGTCCTGCTGCAGTCACTTGAAAGAGCACAGCCCAAAAAGCTGAACTCACCAAGTCCTGTTTGTCTAAATAATGTCCACCCAACATATAAAGAGGTGACTGGGCCCAGTGGTGTGGACTGAGTGTGGAGACCCTGACTTACAGAAAACTCCTCTTTGACAGAAGTGACACAGAATCAGGGAATAAGTCTCCTCTGATTCACTCTTGTTACTGTAGCAGTTAAACTGTAACCCCACTAACTCAAAAAACGACCAGAACTGAGACTCCAGAACAGCCGGAGGGGTATTAGAGCACAGAACTGGTTCGTGTGGAAGTGTGCCCCCTGGTGGCCGAAAGGAGATGCACCTTATGAGTCTCGTCAAAAATCTACAGCGCGCTGTCTCACCACAACTGAAAATGTTGCATTTAACTCAAAAACTCCTTATTAATGATTTTCGCAAGTGGAGGTCATTATGCTTTCTTCTCCCAGATATATGACTGCCATTTAATTTGTGTTGTATTATTTTTTATTAACTTAGCTGACACCTTTGTCCAAAGCAAGGTGTGAACATTAAGCCACTCGCACCAACTTACCCAGTTGCACGAATGGGTTAATTTTTATTGCATCAATTCAAGTTAAATATGTCGATCGGTGGAAATGTAGCAGGAGTGGGATTCAATCCTGGGCCCTCCGGTGCAACAGCAGTAACCGCTACGCCGCCTACTGGCCTTATATTCTAAGTGTAGAAGATGTATTCATCGTTCACAGCCTGCACATCAGAGAAACCATTCAAATCATACACCTCCAGGCACAAAATGTAAAAGATACATACAAAAGTTTTAATCATCAACATATTGGAGATTTTCCTATTACCACACAGGGTTGAACACCAAATTAAGGACTGTTTCTGCAAAACAGACAAAACTAGAAAAGACTTTAAAAGGAGAGAAGGTATGCGTTGGTGTGCTTCCAGACAGACGTGTGAAAGCATCCGGCCCTCATGACCTGGGCTGAGGGAAGGTCACATGACTGTGTTTCTTCACTTTGGGACCTGCCGACTTCCTGCTCTTGGCCACTGTCCTGCAGCGGGGCTGTTTGGTGTTGATCCTCCTTGAAAGGCAGTTGGACCTGTATGATGGAGAACAGAGATGGTTTGAGGTGAAGGCCTCGCTGTCTATGCAGCAGCGTTTATTTAAAAGCACATTAGCCTGTAGATCACCAATCAAGAACAATAACAAAAACACAGGGACGGCATGGGAAATGTTTGTGAGGTTAATGGTGAGGATGTTCCTGTTTGTTCACAGGTTATACATGCTTGTCTGCACTGATGAGCATCAGCGCACGTGTGCCTGTGTGTGGCAAGTGTCTGCGTGTCCGTATGTATATTTGTCTACTCGTGTGTGTCTGTGTGTACGTATGCTAGGCTGGCTCGCTAACCGGGATATCGTTCTCTGCTTGGCGCCACGAGGACAGGCTCTCCGTTTGTGCCCAGGACTGCCGCACAGGAAGCACTTCTCCGGGTCCTCACCACTGCCACAGGGGTGCTCTGGGAGGGCACAGCGGTTGCATTTGGGACAGTGGAGCCATGCTGCGCCCAAACACAAGGAGAGCCGTTAACTGGCCTGCAAGCGGCTCGCAGCAAACTGGCTGTAAAAGAACTAAAGACAACTGAATCTATATAACCTTTGAACGTGACTAGTTAAAAGTAACAAGAGTGTAAAGGTTTCGTGCTGCAAACTAAGTTGCAAGAATGCGCTAGATTTACTTCCTTGCACTTACTTGGTTTCACACACTTGCTGCACAGTGAGCAGTGTCTCCACTCCCGTCCATCCTGACAAAATTGGCAGAGAAGCCCATCACACACCTTCACAATGAATGACCATGCACGTGTGTACACACACACACACACACACACACACACACACACACACACACACACACACAAAGGCTGCAAGCCCCCAACATGTTTATCACCAAGGAAAGATGTCCCCCTGTGATGAGGAAAATGGCCTCAAAAGGAAGAACCAACAGGACCCGGCTAAGGAGGGAGGCCTACCTTAGATGTGCATGCATTGCAGGCGGTGCAGTGTTTGTTGCCAGAGGAAACGTACCTCTCACAGATAGAACAAAACCTAAAAGAGATCATATGAGATTACTTGGTATAAACAATCACAGACCAAGCTTTCATAAATTGAGGAACGACTATAGATCAAACTACTTCATTCTGTACCCATGTGTTTGAACTGTCCTGCATGGTTTTTTTAATAAAAGCAACCGAAATAAGGGGCTTTTTAGGGTCTGCTGTCCCCCCCCCCATTAATCACATTAGTCTCCTCATCAAATGTTACTCTAAATCATGAAAACACCAGATTTCTCCTGGCAAAACCTCAGTGATGGTCCAGCAACTGACATGAAGTGTTCCCTAGACACTCCAAAGAACAGAGACTGTTGGTTAACAATGAAGCTAAATTCAACTGTCTTTGACTCACCAATTTCTGGCAGTGTGAGTCAGCACAGCATCAGGTTTGCACCCTGGACTCACCTGTACCCCTCTTCCTCAGGTAGGATTACATCACGGGGGCAAACGTTGGTGAAGAGGCGCACCGGTGACTGCTTCCGGCCAGATTTACCATGCTTATAGAGTGGGTGGTTGTCATAATCCACCTTCAAAGACAAGACAAGTGGGACACCAAGAGGTGTAGTGGTCATGGAGGTTGAATTCAATTCCAAGGGCAGAACTGAGAGTCATGTTAAAAATACCTTCTGAGCGATTCAATTAAATAAAATGTGTAAAATCTGAGCAGCCACAGGACAACCTTTTAAAGAGTTTTTCAAGCACTGAGGGCCATACTACTGCAAAGTATAGGGTTGGGCTCCAAAACTCCTTACTGTAGTACCCTTTGACCATGGTACATAATTTCAACTGATAAGTCACAATACTCCATTGTATAAAAAGATAAATAAGGCTAAAGTTGCTCATCTAGCACCAAGTTTCTCTGGATGAGGGAGTGAAGTAAATAAAGATTAATAATAAAACCAATAATCAATAATATGTGCCTTTTTTGCAGAACATGGTTGGGTACCTGGTAATCCAGCATGGAGAATGTGGAGAAGCATTCTAAGATGCGGGACTCAAAGAAGTATGGGAATATCCAGAACATTGGCATCTCATGACTTGTGTTCTCTAGACATAAACAGACACGCACAACTTAAGGGGTGGCCTCACATGACGTCTGTTTATGGTGGAAAGATATGACTGAGGCTCTCAGCCAAGCTGAATATGCAGCCTGGGAAGGTCATGACAACAAACTTTTTTGGACATATAACCTTCTGTCTCCAGGAGCACCCAGAAAGTGCAGGGACACAACAGAAAAACTCTGTGGCTATGGGGTACCAACCTGAGGTCTGCAGAGCTCTCCATGTTTCTGAGATTTGGGAAAAACTGTGAGCTAGGGGCTTGACCAGGCCTCCGAATGGTGGGTCTGTCACCATGACAACTTTTGCCCCATCCTCCTCGTTCAGAAAGGCATTGAACACCCCTATAGCTGCCTGCAGTGAATCACACATCACAGAAAATTAAAAGGGACAAAAAGTGGGGATACACTAAATTTAACAAGTTATAGGGGCTGAGCTGATCTTCTGTGTTAAATGTTATGAGCTGCATATGGCACAGTGGTCAGCCTCTCCAGTCGAAGGAACCAAGTTCGAACCTGACCACCTGCTATAGTACCCTTGAACAAGGTACTTTCCCTGAACTGATACAGTAAAAATGATGCTGCTGTATAAATGGATAAATTATTCTTAGTAGCTTAGTACACAAATCTCACATTGTCGGGTTGCCTTGGAGAAAGATGTCAGATGTATAAATAAAAGTAGACATAATGCAAATCTCTCACCTCTCCACTGAAGAAGTGATTGTTGAACATATTATAATGACAGAACTCATCTTCTGTGTAAAACTGAGTGTACCTGCAGGAGGAAAGGAGAATGCATTTGAACATAAGAAAAGCACCTGGTGTTGTGCACATGTTTCTGTTCCCAAATTGACATACATAATTACAGTCCACCGCTTAGGTAAATAATCCAATACACTGAGTACCCTGGTACAGAGCCACAATACACGTTCAAACAGGAACACTTTCACCTTATAAAACCTCCCAAAGCCAGGAAGAGGTGGGATTCAAACACCTTTAGTTTGCAAAGGGTTAGATGGCAAGCCAAGAATTCTTTATTGCTTTATAGCGTGTTTGCACTTGCAGTCATTCTCTCAGCATCACTGTGAGGTGTCGGAAGCACTGCAGGATTGTGCAGCTTTGACTTTGTTTCTTTGCACATACCACACCTTAAGAGAAAGGGGAGAAGGCTGTTGTGACAGGTATTCCAGGGTGATAAAACAGAGTATGTGCTTATGAGGAGGGGGCAAGCCCAGGCAGGCACCTGTCTTCCCCTGTAAGACGGTACACCAGACCTCACCCACCACACATACTTGCCACGAATGTGGCAGGACCCACGAAGGAGACAGCAGGCACCTCCATAAGGTATGTATCCCAATGGCTCACAGAAACCTAACTAAGAGGAGAGGGAAAAGCAGTGGCGACTCAGTTTGACCGTTGCAGTTTGTGTTGTGTTTTAGTATAGTGGAAAAACAGGAGAGGCCCTGTTCCTCTTCTGAGGCCATAAACCGAGTAATTTCACTGCAGCTCATTTTTAACAACCTACGTTGTGTAAGACATTCATGAATTCAGCTTTTTTCATACTGCTTAATATGAGTGATTTTGCCATGTATTTTAATGATTTTAAATATACTTTACTGCTCATATGTAATGCTTGTATTTTCTATTTTATATTACATTTGAATTGTATCCTTTTGAAGCACTTTAAATATTAAATATTATAATAATCAACAAATGTTGCTAAAGCAAAAGTTTTAATATCGTTCTCTCAAAAGCCATTAAAGTTCAACTGGTTTCTACCTTAACCAGGTAAATACTTTAAAAACCTGAACTTGCCAGTATCAAAGGTCTCCTTTACTCTGAGCTGCACGTTGCTCTGGAGAAAAGTGTCTAAAAGTGCTAAATTAATGAATGTAACAGGTTTGCTGCTTCTATCGGTTCTAATCCTTTTACTTGATACATTTGTCTGCAAAGCTTTAAACTGATACATCTATGCAGTTGGATATGACAATAGAGCAACAACAATGAGCTCCGTTGTGCAACTAGAAAATTCTCAGTTAGCAGCCAGTCTTGTTAACCTACAACGCTCCCGGATGCCTTATTTACAATGTAATGCAGGATGGAAAATGCAGATTTTCATTTTTAAAAGCCCATTGCTGTGACAGTACAATACTATTTATTTTTACATACAGTACTGTGCAAAAGTCTTAGGCACCTGTGGGAAAAATGCGATAAAGTGAGGATGGCTCCAAAAATAATGCCATGAATACTTATTAACCAATAAACCTTCTAAAAAGTGCAGTAGACAAAAAAAAAACCTCAATCAGATCAATATTTGGTGGGACCACCCTTTGCCTTTAAAACACCATCAATTCTCTTATGCAAACTTGCATGCAGTTTAAGGTAGAGGTCGGTATGTTCTGCCAAATATTTTGAGGAACCAGCCACAGTTCTTCTGCAGACTTTGACTGTCTCTGCATGTCCTCCCAGACTGACTCGATCATGTTGAGATCAGGGCTCTGTGGGGACCATAGCATCTGTTGCAGGATTCCTTCTTCTGGCTGAAGATAGTTCTGTATGACTGAGATTGGTCCCAAATTCATTGTGCAGCCTGAGAATGAACTCAAACACCCAATCAGAAACCTCCCTGATGGTAGATAAGAATCTACCTGTACTTCTAAGCACACATTGAAGTTGCATGCTTACAACTTTTGCACAGTACTGTATATTCTGCAGACAGGCCAGGAGCATTCCCACAGTTACAGATAAAATTTGATTGACAAATCAACATAAAATACTAAATTATCCAAAATATAAGTCAAAAGTGCACATAGTTAAATACATGTTTTGGGAAATGTAAAAAAGTCGCCACTGACCTTTTGTGACAATAAGGTGATACCTCAAGCTGAAATATTCAGCGTGTGTAAAGTGCAGGCATGTAAACTCACTGTATATACAGAAAATAGAAGTATATCTCTTAGGATGGACAAACGGTCCACCTTGTTATGCAGTATGGTATGAGATCAGTGCCATGTCTGTGTCTCTGCAGCCAACCATGGCAGAGAATGACACGGAAATCTCACTGGCTGATGACCTAGACATGACCCTGTGGCCAGGCAGAGCATCAGCAACCGTCTCCCTGGGAAACCAACGAAACAGGCAACATGTCCCTTCTCCCAAAGAGATGCTTAATGCCGAGATGACCACCCAGCCATACCCACGCTCCCCAAAAGCAATCAGAAAGATCATTTCAGCAGGTGGCACTCAGGCCAAGGTAAGATGATCAACTGAATCATCTAAACTTTGCACCTGTTTCACATCTTTGACCCTGTACAGGAGAGCCACAACCCAGCTGGCAGTATCATTGGGCACAGACACAAAGTTTGCACTAAAAACGTATAAGAGATTATACATGTGACCGGAATTGACACACCATCATGTTTCACTCAAAAAAAACAGCAGTGAAGCTGACGGAAAGACCATCAGTCTTGCAACAGTGTCCTACTCAGTGTGCCTGTATGAATTTCATCAACCTGCAATGGCTGCACGTGTCCTCCCTGCTAACTGGTAAAAATCCCTAAAAAAAACAGGAGGTGCTTTCTAGACGCTTGGAAGAACTGGAAGTGGAGCAATCCAGAGCTGAAGCTCATCTGCAGTCATTGAAAAAAAGAAGTAGCGATCTAACGGTGAGGGTGACACCTAGTGGTACCGCCTGGTAAACTCGGGCATGGTAAAGTAAAAGCCATGTGGGATGGTATGGGAGGGTGTGTCATACTGGTAAAAATCTCGAGTTAAATGCACCGAAAGGGCACACTGTCCCTCGAGTAACATTAAAAAACCAGTCTTACTGTGGTTTCACAATATAGAACGTAGCTATTAACAAAAGGAGCTGCCCACATCATGCTGATGCCCATTTTGTTACAATGGCTGGCAGAGGAGTGCAGAGACAATGAAGCTCCAGGTGAACGAGCGCTATGAAAGTATGAGACATGCACTGCAGAAGGACGAACAAGCAGCACTGGATGCTGTGGAGCAGGAGCACAGAGAGGCCAGTGCACGACTCAGTGAGATCCTGCGAGATTGGAAGCAGCATCTGTGTCAGGTACAGAGGGATATCGCCAACACACGTCGAGTCCTGCAGTTAAACGGGGACGTGCAGGTAAACCACTTCGACACCACATCACTTCCAGCTTCCTACGCACAAAAGGACCACACTCCTTGTTATTTATTAACACAGCCAATGCATTTCTCCCAGGAACCGTATAACATGGACCTATTTACACTGTTTTACCCGATCACACAGCAGGTCATTTTCACTGTATTGGTTCAAATCAAGTACCGTCAACAAAGGCACAACAGCAGAATCACAAGCGCCTCACTAAACGACAAATGAAGACACTTGTTTTTCTGTTTGCTGAAACTCTAAACAACTGAATCAATCTCTCAACACATTTCTTTTTGTCTAATTTCAGGAATTTCAGTGGACACTAAGGTACTAACTTCCTCCCGTTCTGCAACTGCTGACAATAAACCCTGCGTAATGTACAAGAATGTAGCAAAGGTCGAGGTGACAATTCAGCAGCATCCTTAACTCTTGCTAAACAGTCACGCTTTGACATGATCTTGTGATCTTTAAATCTTCAGCTGTCACAAGAAGAAGGAAGCAGTGGAGGAGCACATTAAGATGAATGAAAACCACTTTCAGAAGCTACTGAAAATACTGCGCAGCATCTTAAATAACCTTGAGACAGAGTTACAGCGAAAGAGCTTCATGCTGGGTAAATTTCAACCACCAACATTATTTTACTATCATGTGTTAGGTGGTGCAGTTGACACCACTGCCCCTTCATGGCACCACTCAAGTCCGTGTGGAATTTGCATGTTTTCCTGTGAGTTTCCTCCAAGTGCACTGGTTGCCTCTCATAGATCAAAGACATATGTTTCAGGTTAAATAATGACTCTAAATTGCCACGTTTGTGTATGTGTTACATTGACCTGCTATACTGAAGGGTGAAAGACTATAGGGACTTTAGTGTAGCGAGATGAGAAATAAATTGACACTGAATTGCATCGATTTCAATTTGTACAGTGTATGTCACTTTGAAGAAGTGTCTTCTAAATGAATGAGCCTAAATGTATTAAGCTTTTAATATTGTCTTCACAATACATCAATGTTCATAATCAAATCATTTACTGTCCAGGCCACATTTGAACAGTGAATGTCATTTGTGAACCCTGTTCTTTTCCAGATGCATCTGCAGTACAGATTGACAGACAGAGCTGCCACAGACACATTGCACTGCCAGCAGGAGGGAGACAGCTGTGCTTCTCCAATGAGGCTAAGCCTGCAGCAGAGCTTCCCATGCAGTTTGATAAAGTGTACTGCGCTTTAGGATCTACTGGCATGACAACAGGCCGTCACTACTGGGAGGTGGATGTGCGATACTGCACAGCCTGGGCGTTGGGTGCTGCCTACGGGTGCATGGAGAGAAAGGGCCAAGGCAAGGGTGCTAAGCTAGGCCGCAATGCTCACTCGTGGTGCCTGGAGCTCCGAGATGGCAACCTATCGGCATGGCACAACGATCGGGGCGTGACATGCCGTCTAGCAGGCTTTGAGCCACCACGTAGGGTGGGCATTCTCCTGGATCACATAAAAGGTCGTCTGGCATTCTATGATGCCAGCTCCATGAAGCTCCTACAGGAGTTCTCGGCTGCTCTGACACCCATGTTTGACCGTACCCAGCACCATTTCACAGGGGCTGTCTTCCCTGCTTTCCGCTTCTTTAAGCCCGAGACCGGTCAGCCCTGGTCAAACCACATGGAGATCTGCCACTTGGGGCTTTAAGCCACAATGACAGAAAAGATCAGTCCTACAAGAACACTACAGCCCAATGTTACACCACAATTATCAATCTCTTTTACTTTGGAACAAAACATACAGTCTGTAAAACACTGGCTGTGTTAGATGGCAAGCCACATTTGCGGAAAAAAAAAAATCACAGTCAACACCTTACAGCACATAAGAAAAGAGACATACAATTGATCAAAACAAATACACAGCATTAATTATAGTACGTCTAATTTTTTGATAGTGGAAACTATATCTACATCCAGGTGCAACATATTAGTCTACTGCCATAATTTATCACAAACTGCAAAAGTGACCCACTGAGAAACAACAAAAAGCTCACCTGAAATCAATGTCCAGCAGGAGACTCCTCATGGGTTCATTTCCCGCTTCCAGGTTTCTCAGCTTGATCAGTTCATGGAGCCTAAGTGGAATAAGGATCCTTAAAGCAGGAGTCTTAAACTGTGCTCATATCTGTCCATAAAAAAATTGTTCATAATAATGCATAATAACCTGCTCCTGAATACAGCTAGGACAAAGAACATCAGGCAACTTCAACACTTTGTTAAATGTATCTTCACATCAGTGCCTTTGAAGAAAGACAGAGACGTGAACAGTGCATGAACAAATGAGTGACTCTTTTGGCCTGTGAAGCCAGCAGAATGGGCTGCAGTTAAAAAAAATAAAATAAAATAAAAAGACAGACAGACAGACAGACAGACAGACACACACACACACACACACACACACACACACACACACACACACACACAGGTGCTGGATACTGAACTCTGATCATGAGAAAGAAGCTAACAGATTTGAAAGAGGGCCAAAATCAGTTAAACCCAACCAGCAACATGATTAAAATAAACAGTCAAAAAACATCTCAAAGTGAACAACTGACAGATGCAATGAAAGATCTGGAAAACATCCTCAAATGTGCTGATATATCCAAAAGAACAAAGATTAGAATTACTCCATATATAGTACTACGTCAGGAGCACAACTGGTGAGACTGAAGTTATTATACTTTGGACAAGTTATGAGAGGATCAGATTCTCTCAAAAAGAATCAAAATGTCTGAGACAGTTGAAAAAAAAGAAGAGGACAATCAGCCACTACATGGACAGACTCAAACACAGCAAGTACACAAATAGAGGAGAGAATGTTCTGGAGACATTATTTGTGTGGTCAAGACGAGTTAACATTGACTCAACAACAATGCAGTTCCATTTTTATTCCCTTTTGTGTGCACACATGCCGTTCTGAGACGAGATCCTTCAGTACAGCAGCAGATATGGTACTACTCTGGGGATCAGTGGCTGTTTACCTGAAACTCTGTGGAGTCACCAAAGGTGCACATTCCACCACAGAGACGAGTGAGAGAACAAAGCAAAAAACAGAGTTACCCACCTGGGGGTCCCCACGCAAAGCACCTTCCGGAAGCCCAGGCTGTGGAGGAGGTCCAGAAGGAAGCGGCAGCTCCGGTCGGTGAACAAGTACTGCGCATTGCTCTTCTTGTTCTCCAGTGGGCGCAGCAGCAGGCTGGGCCGCCTCAGACGGTTCGCCGGCACCTCGGGAAGCACCGCATGAGAGGAATGGCTGCCCCACTCATCACGGAGCAGCAGCAGCTGGCAGTCTTCACAGAACCTCCTCTGGTCCAAAGGCAAGGAGACAAACCTTCCCAACCTCAAAAAAACAAAACACTTCCCTCTTAGTTCATTTCAGTTTTCTGTCCAACTTGTCCTGGTGAGAGTCACGGGGAGCAGGCTAAGACACACACTTCTCTTTTAGTAAGTTTTTTTTTTCTGCTAACTGTTTACCTGCACATGCTGATGCTTTTGTTGAAGACTATGAACAATGTACACTGATTTACCCATTTATTTAGCATGGTAAATTTTACTGTCCCAAGTATCTAACTACAGCAAAGATGATCATTTTAAATAAAAACATAAAACACATTTTTTTGTAACTTGTGTTAAAATATTTCCCACGACGTTATTTCCGCGGGTGAAGTTTTATAGTGAGACACCGTCATGAACACACAAACAGCCGAATTTTGAAAAGTTTATCATCATACAAAGTGCGTCAATTTTGCCGCGGGCGCGCCACTTACCTCGAGCTCCACTCCGCGTGAGACGCGCGCGGCCGCTTTGCCTCGTTCTCGCGCTCTCGCGCCAGCAGCCTGGCCTCGGACACCTAGAGGACAGAAGGCCACGCGTGGGGTCACTGGGGCTGCGGGCGCACAGAGGGGGGCAGGGTGGGGGCGCAGCGGGGTCTCACCTGTTCGTCCTCCCATTGAAAGAAGCTGCAGTCCTTTCGGTCCCGGCACGCCGAGCACGCAAAGAAGCGTCTCCCAGAGTGCTGTCCTCCACACACCCTTTGGAACAGCAGCGTGGGCCCTGAGATGCGACACATACCTGAATGCCACAGCAAGTAACCTGACAAAATTTTTTTAACAGACTCTGTAGAACTCAACATACCGTGGGGGCACGACGGTGCTTTTCTGCCGTCTCCTTTGTCAACAATCACTTCTACTGCAAAGCCTTCTTCGCCGGACATAGTCAGTTTCTCACTCTAATAACACCTTTTAGAAGAATTAAAGTATAAATAGCGCACGCGGGTGCAGTACAATCGTGCCTTCACTGTACGCCGCCATATTGTCGTCGCGTTTTAATTGCGACACGCCCCCTGCTGTCGCCCTGCTGATTTCAGTAGCATATGGATTGACCGGCGCCTTCGCCTAGATCTTGGTGATGAAATCCACTTGTTTTAGAGATGTACGTTTCGGTGGCGCTCGTTTCAGCTTTTACTCTGCGCTACTGCTGTACTACCCTTGATCGGGATTCTTACCCTGAACCACTCCTCTAAAATGCACTGTTGTGTAAATGGTTTTATGAATTTCATTGTATGACTGCCAGGTGTAGCGGTAGTTGGATGAGCTGGGGTCACACAGCAGAGCTGCACTCTATCCACGTGACAGCAGGGGACTCTAAGCTCAGTCTCACTTTTTAATTGATTCAGAATCATAATAACTAAGATGTGCCTGCGCTCGCTGAAATAAAGTTTATAGTGGCATTTAACAGTGTGTCTTTTCAGTGAATGAATTGCAAAGAGCACTTTTGTCCTTCATGCATCTGTCATCAAGTTTTGTTTTTGGTAGAATAAGTCGTGTATTTGCCAGGCTCTTAAATATCAAAACACTGGAACTTCTCTCAGCCTTACTGCGCTTACAAGCTTAAGATGCTGAAGGTCTCCCCTATACATCGTAGAACAGGGACCAAAAGTGTGTGACAGCGCGACCAGTTAAATCATTTCTGAACACTGGCACGTGGTTGTATCTGTTATTTGACTTGGAAGACAAGGCTGTGACATCGTTAAAGCCACACTCGAGTGGGACCAGGTCACCACTGGCGGAGCACCGTCACGGTGATCCCTCTTCTGCCAGGCAACGTTTCCATTATTTAACGTTGTCACATTTTTGTAACGCAACCTGTTTACGCGGAAGTTGTAGTCCATTTACAGGACTTCAGTAGCTCACTGTAACGCGCGGTCTGGTATAAAGAAACTGCATTTCCCAGAATGCACCTGTGCCCCGGAGCTGTCACCGCGTTTATTTATCAAGTGGCTCGAAGGGTGCTGAGGCAGAGGCGGCGGGCGAGCCATTGCGACGGTATGCGTACACCCAGTTTTCTGCGTATAAATTTGTGGATTTTTGTATTGAAAAAAATCCGATCTGCTTTTGTGCGCTTTAATTCACCGTTGGCTAAAATCGGTTCGATAACATCGAAAAAGCGTTTATCGCTGTGATTTTTTTTTTTGAAGATTTCTCGTGCTTCTTCTGCAGAGGCCATCACCAATGTGCAGACATCTGATGCCCAAACGAATACAGTTGAGTGTCGATTCTGAACACTGACAGAGTCAACCTTTGAGATGAGCACTGGTGAGTTTTATCCACGTTTTGAAAGAATAAGTGCAATATTATCCGTAACAATAATTTCTCACCTATGTCAATGCCAGTTATGCAACTGGTTTTCTTACTAATAATCATAGCAGTGTTTCAGTTATTTGGATAGCTTCTAAAAGTTTATACGTGGCATTGTAATGACTCTAATGTGGATGAAGCGTGTTTATATTATGAATGTAAAAGTAGTCATAGACAGTCTTTTGAAATGACAGTGCCATTTTATTAAGTTGCAGTGCAGTCTCTCCAATTCATTCCAGATATATTTTCAGTGGGAAAGTCTACAGGTTACAAAACTGATTTTATAGGAAGACATATCATGGTTCTCCATGACTGTACTGAGCATGATGAATAAACAACGACATGTACAGTACTGTGCAAAAGTTTTAGGCAGGTGTGGAAAAATGCTGCAAAGTAAGAATGCTTTCAAAAATAGAAGTCTTAATAGTTTTTATCAATTAGCAAAATGCAAAGTGAATGAACAGAAGAGAAATCTAAATCAAATCAATATTTCGTGTGACCACCCTTTGCCTTCAAAACAGCATCAATTCTTCTAGGTACACTTGCACAAAGTCAGGGATTTTGTAGGATTATATTCAGCTTATGATTGACCAGTTACACCAAACAGGTGAGAATGATCATGGTTTTCATATGTAGGGTGAAACACAGTCATTAACCGAAATAGAAAAAGCTGCGTAGGAGGCTTAAAACTGGGTGAGGAACAGCCAAACTCTGCTACAAAGGTGAGGTTGTGGAAGACAGTTTCATGTCATAGGTCATACACCATGGCAAGACTGAACACAGCAAGGTCTCTACCAGGAAAAATTTCAAAGCAGACTGGGGTTTCAAGATGTGCTGTTCAAGCTGTTTTGAAGAAGCACAAAGAAACGGGCAACATTGAGGACCGTAGATGCAGTGGTCAGTCAAGGAAACTTAGTGCAGCAGATGAAAGACACATCGTGCTTACTTCCCTTCGAAATCGGAAGATGTCCAGCAGTGCCATCAGCTCAGAATTGGCAGAAACCAGTGTGACCCAAGTACACCCATCTGCTGTTCGGAGAAGTCTGGCCAGAAGTGGCCTTCATGGAAGAATTGCAGCCAAAATGTAATACCTTCAACGTGGACACAAGGCCAAGCAATGTCGCACATTTTCCAAAACTAAAAAAAAGTGTACGAGAGATCCATGATAGTCAGTTACCAGAATTTGAAGCCAAACCCTGTAGAGTAAAACAGCTTGAAATATTTCAATTAGTAAACAAATCAGTGTGACAAGTGAGGGAAATTTGAAAGACTGTCAGTACGGCCATGTCTGACTTTTTTTGAAATATAAACCTGTTAAACTGTAGGGTAAAAACTCCTTTTTGTATGTGATTCACGAAGGCAGCCACACTGGCATGATCTGTGTAACAGTCCTGGGAGACATGGGAATGAAGAGGACGCTCTCTTCCTCTGTCACAAATCACCTTTACCAGTTGTCCTGTCACATGAGCCTTGTGTGAATGGGGACGGTGGTTGCCATAGTTACCAGTGCTTAATGTCGCAGAGCTGGAAATATAGTAGCTGCCTGCCCGACTTTTGACATCTACGTGCATGTGATAAGGTCGATCTTCTGCAGGCCGTATTGCAAGCGTAAACATTCATCAGATGGATATTGTTCAGTCACATCATTCAAATGTTTTATCCATCTGTCACCTCAAAGGCTGGTTATTTTGCTGGAGGACACAGCCCACAGTTGCACAGCTTTTCACATGACTGCTTAATCGTGATCTGTGAGTATCGACTGACTAACTGCTGGTGAATTTTGGAGTTAATGACAATGCATTACATTTGGCGTGACATTTAGAGCTGGTTGTCTCTGTCTGGTTGGTTCATGTTCAAGCATATTGTTCTGGCCTATAAATAATAATATAGGGATGTGGTGGCGCAGCAGGTAAAGCTGGTGCCTCACAGCAGGTCCTAGGCTGTCTAACAGGTGTGTTTGAGTCCAGCTCAGGATGTGTTTTAGTTTTCGTGTTTACCATGCATTTGTACCCATCAAATATGCACTGATGCAGGAAATGGTGAACCACCTTTGTTCCTCACCGCAGTAATGACGCCAGTAGTCTCATGAATTGGATTCAAGTCGATCACACTTCCATACACAAAGAAAATGATTACATTTTTGGTTTTGTTGACACTGGCTTAGAACAACTTATTTTGGTGATGAACAAACAAGTTAACGTCAACTCACCCACAACGGTAATTCTAAGACATGGTGTCCTAAGCTTGCTCCTTTGTCTCTGTCCTTGAGCTATGAGACAAAACATGGTTTCCATACGAAAGCTCCCACTGGACATAAATACTTAGGCTTGTTAATACACAGAGCTTTGCTGTCATACAAGCTGAATCATGGTGTCTTGTGTTAACTTGCAGGCTATTAACTACTCTCCGCTTTGCACGTCTAATTCGTCGTGTGGTTAATCCAATCCAGTTTCTTCAAACTGTCTGTAATACAGATATCTCCTGAGTTTTCGTGTATGCAAGTTCAATTATTTAATACCATTTTTACGAAGTTAGAATTAAATGAGGCTGATTTTATTCATTCATTCATTCATTCATTCATTCATTCATAAGTAACAAGCATAACAAGAACAACAGTTTTCAAAGTTTGTGCTGGCAGCCATTGCAGAGTATGCCTGAGGCTTCATATGTCAGTTTAGTTATATTCGTTGGCTTCAAAGCACACAAGTATAATTTGATCCTGACTGTATGTATGGATGGATGGATATCTCTGCTCCTTTAAGTTGTTCTCAGTGATTCCTGTGTGCCATCTTGTGATCTCATCTCAATTTATGTACTGCATCTATAGTTTTATTAATTATTAGTATTATTATTAATAATAATAATAATAATAATAATAATACAATACTTATATTATGAATAAAAGGAAATGCCTGTCCTGTTTTGAATATAAATGTTATTTATCCAGGTTTTGATAGCTGTTGGTGTTACCTTAGCAAACATAGGGGTGACTTTGTGGGCCCAGGAGCACTTAAAAAATGTTCCAATTGAAATTAATGGTAATTATGCCTCCATCTTAGGAGATTTCAGCTTACAAGCTGATTTCCAGGACACCTTATGCTCACAAGTAGGGGGGATACCTGTGCTAGTAAAATTGACAAAAATCCAAGAACACAATGCAAACAGAATGGCAAACTCCATGCAGAACCGTAGTGTGCTGGGAACTCCATACAGGAGTGCAGTGTGTTATGCCATCAGCATTAATACCTCGCATTCAGCAGCTGCACAGAGGCCAGTTTTTAGCGTGCATTTAAACCGTGCTGAGCTGATATGGAGACTGTGAATAACCAGCTACAGAAGACTGTTCACATACGAGGCTCATAAACGGGACAGAAAACATAAAAACACCGTCTTAAAGTGTCAAGCAAAAATCTGAAATGTTTCATCATATTATGTTTCAATTAAATATCTATACTAATTGAAAACATCAAACGTGTTTTGAGAAAACACCATAGTTTCACCACAGTCCCAGAAAACTGTCCCATATTGGCTGAAACTTTCTACAGTATTTTCGTCATAATTTCCTGTACAGGTTGAATGTTTTCCGATGCTGAGTTGATTTAGGGTTAGTGCTGAAGTTGTATTAAAGCCACTGAGTTTCAGCCGTCCGTTCGAACTGTGATTCTGTCTTGGTATTTCTGTATTTGTATTTTAATAGCATCTGTAAACTTTATTTAAAGCAGCATAAATTGCTCCTGCTGTATTATTTGATTTGTTGTGTACTGGAGTGTTTTTATATTTTTTGGTTTGTAATAAAGGTTTGGAGTTGAAAACATTTTTTTGTTTTTTTTTTTAGATATGTTTATGATATGTTGACAGAACCATTATAACATAATTTACATAAAATGACTAAAATGCAGTTATGCAGCAGTTTACATTGCTGATCTGTTGCTGAGAACTGGGTTTAATCCAGGAAAATGTAAATAGGGCGCCTATTTCCCACTATTGTAAATGGGGAAAAATTATCATCCATTTCAACCCAGCCCAAAAAAAGCCAAACCAATTTCCCCAAATATCACTAAAACACCTGTACAAATAAAAAAAATGATTTATCTCTCTCTTTTTTGCTCTTCTTTATACAGCAACAAACTTTTAGCAATACCAGCATGTTGTGCAGCAGAGATCAAAATGTGCTTCTGACCTGCTTGGTACAGCTGACTGGCACAAAGCCACAGCAGATCCCCCTCACTCATATTCGTCAGGCTATTCAAAATTTCTCAGATAGAGAAGTCACATTTTACCTTTGCAAACCAGATACTATAGTAGCCAGCAGGGACAATACAAGCAAGACATAATTGCCTGTTGTGTTTTAAGATAACAGTATAATGCAGATGGGGAGTTTTTAATTATACAGTTCAGCTAGAAAATGTAACAAGCATTCATAACATATGGATTTTCTTTTTGTACATGGTTAAGGAGAAAATCATGATATCGGGAGCTTCGAACTTCAACCAAACGTTTCATATAAAAACAAAAGATAAGTTCTTTTGGGAGGTATAATTATACATTGTAAGGGGTCACAGCAAAGATATGAACCAGGCATCAGTTTCTGTCCTGTTTCTGTGCTGCTGCAAAAAAATTAACTGTTGGGTGTTGCTGAGAGTAGCTGCTGTGTAATAGTAATAACCTTAACTAGTTGGCTGTGTGTACTGAGTTGCTGGTCTATAAGAGTGTCACCTTAACTAGTAAATTGTGTATACTTTGTTGTTGCTGTTTAGGAGTATAACCATTAAATAGACACCTCTGTACAGTGAAAAACACTGCTGAATGTGAGCATTTTGCATCCATTCTGCATGTGCTTCCTGCTACCCAGGTGGTACCATGGTATCATATGGTTACCACTGTGTTGCTGCTTACTCAGCTCCTCAGGCAGGCCCTGCATAGCCACCTCCCAGCAGTGCAAAGAGACTCACTGAAATAATCCCGAGTATTCCATAAAATGCTCAAATACAGCGTATCTGCACATGACCAGACCTTGGGGGCCTGAAGATTGGAATGACTGTGATATCTAATGCACCACAAAATTGTTTTTTTAATACATTTTCCAATTTAAAAAAAAATCAGAAAACTGAGTAATTGGCAAAATGAAATTCAAACAGCTATAAATCACATAATTTGTATATTTACATTTGCAACTCTCATGATATAAAAATATTTTAAAAAGTAAAAAATATTTTAACAAAAAATATTTTTAGCACCATGAAAATATTTTATTAAAATATGTTAAAACATTTTGTTAATGCATATTAAGACTATTGTGTAGTTAAAATGTGTGGGGGAGGATATTTTACATTTGGCCTTTCTTCCTGCAGAGCAGGGTTTTGTTCACTGGAGTGTTTCTGTCCCAGCGGCGGAGGGTGTAGCGTGTGTTAATAATACATGTGACTGCTCTGTGTGTGTGTGTGTGTGTGTGTGTGTGTGGCTGTTCTTATAAAACCTGTCATTGACTGGCATGACCCAATTTCATATCCTTTAACAAATACCCATAAACACCGTACATTTGGCGAACATTTTTGTCACATTGCAGTAAACATAAAGGAATTTCATAATTATGATGACATTTATGCTTTTTTTGTATGACACAGTGCACTTTAAAGGGTAAGTTATATTGATGATGCTTTTTAATTTTCTCAATGGAATTATTTAAAAAAGGTGGCCTTGTAGTGACATTACTTCTTGTCTTATTTATATTCGCCATGGCCAGTCATTCAGTGTAGATAAGCAAATGAAGTAACCAGCTGAGTTACCCGCTGGTGCCAGGATCAAAAAGGTGTAGTAGTGCAAAAGAAGTAATAACACATTATATAATCACCAAACTGTTTTACCATTAAAGTGGTTGCATTTTGTACATAAGTATTGTTAGTGCTGTCAAACACTACAGAGAGTGACATGCGCCAGTCAAATGGAAATATATATATATATGTATATATCGCCAAACTTTATTACCCTTACATCATTAATGTATGCATCGCTGTGTGTGTGTGTCATGCATAACTTAATTTTTACATTTTCATTTGCTCACATATAACAGTTACTGGCTTCTGTGGTCACGCACACAGATTGCACTGGCAGCACACACTTGAGTAACATCACTACTTCTCCTTCTCCAAGCCTTGTCAGAGACCAAATGTGACATGTTCAAAAATGTAAATATCTTTTTGAAATTTAATGAGCTTGACTAAATCTCACTTAGTGTGAGAAGCACCTAGTGTGTCAAATTTCAACTTTGTGATACGAAACAAGGCCAAGCATAAAGAACAAATAAACAGACAAACAGATGTTAAACCTTATAGATATAGAGGTTGCCTAAAACAGTTGCATTTGGCAGAAGCTGCTAAGCATTATTGATCTTGATAGTTTAAAATGTGTTAAATGTTTCCTTCTTTTCTTCACAAAGGGGCAGAATAAACTTACAGCTTCAACGTGGTCTGAAAACTGGATTTGATATAGCTGCAGCTCTCCATTTAGATGGCACATTTCACTTTAGTCTCTCTCCTCATATTCAGAACGTAGTAATGTTTAGCCCACTAAGCATTCAAACACTCATTCGCTCAAACAGAGAAATAATGACTATAATACCGGTATTTAGTTTTGTTAATTTCAATACTTTGTTGAGCGGTTTGTGGTTTATACTTTCTTGTGCCTCAGTAGATGTTTTGCACAGCATTCTGTGGCAATCTAACAAAGTCTGTATCATTTCCCCCAGAAACCTTTGTGAGAAATTCATATGTAACACCAAAAGCTTATAGTTAGTTCCTGAGAAACACCAGGAAGGTGTTTTTTGTATGTAGATTTATTTAAATGTGTAGTAATTTATCTGACTTTAACGTAGACCAATGACATCAGCCCATTTTCATGAACTGCTTCTCAATTGTGTTTTCAACTTTATCCTTTGTGTATCTCAGGACAGGTCTTGGAGCCTAAATTTCTGTAATAAACGCACGGTGAAAAATGTTAGTGGGGAACTCTGAAAGGTGGAGGTAAATAAGTAAATCTGGACAAACAAAAGCCTCTGTTTCCCATCTAAATGAGCTTCTCCATCAAAACAAAAGGCCAAGGCTCACGTGAATGTAATGCCAGCATGTGAGGTGTCCGGTGCGTGGCGTTTACTGTGGTTTGGGCGGCAGGCCTGCTGGAGGAATGTGGCAAGTGCGCTGTGAAATGCTGTCCCGCTACTGATCCCTCATGTCCACAATTCAAGCATGTTTTCTGCGTCCCTTTGTGAAATGGGAGGTCAGGCCCATGTCAGCGAGGTGTATGTGGAGCAGGGTTTGTTGTGCTCCCGTTTCTGTGGCAACATAAATACTTAATCAAGGGAACATCTGAGGAAGTGAGGTGGAGCAATGACCGGACACAGAACCCTGTCCGCTCTGATTTCCTGTCCTCTGTGTCACTCTGCTGACGGCTGCGGCTTTGCAGCGTTTGAACAGAAAGTGGTCGTTGACAGTTGTTCTGTAGTTCTTAGAAAAGCATTTCGGAGTTGCAAGTCATGGCGAGTGTGGCTCACAGCTGAGATAAATTATTAATAAATGCATTGGCACACATCCTCAACAATCGATGCAAAATCAAATACTGACTGTTTATGTCTTAGTGGGAGGCCAGTTAACTGCCTTCATTCCATACAAGTCACCATGTTATTCTGGGTCAAGGTGTCTGCTGTTCCCAAGCTCACAGTAAAAACACCTTTCTTCCTTCCCAAACTGTTTTACCCTGAGTAGGGTCTCAGTTTCACTCAATTTATTTTTATAGAGTACTTCTTGACTCAGAGTGCTAAATGGATAATAGAACAGATAACAGGTATATAGTGAGGGTATAGATCGAGGTTACGTGTTTAATGAGAGCAACTATAGGGGGTATAAGCACAAGAGGTAAGCCTACCAGCAACTGCCGAGAGGAAAGCAAAAAAACTCCGAACCAGGATGTAAGAGAGAAAAATAAACCTCTGGAAGGGCCAGTGGCTGCCCCCCTCTTGGGCTTCTCCACATAGAAAAATAGTACCAGTAGTAGCAGCTAAGACAGGTTATGCTGCTAAGGACGGTATTGTGTAGGACAGTAAAAGCTGAATAAAGTGACGTCGAGTTGCAGGCCTGCTGATCACATCATCATGGCATGGGGTCCTCAGCTCCCAGCAACATGGAGCAACATGGTCTCACTGCTAGTTGTGTCTGGCCTCATCAGGTGAGGGGGGGGTTGATAATCTGTGCTTGTGGGACAAAAAAACTGAAACAGAACAAGAGGGGTTTTGAATCTAATGACATTAAAAAAACAACATAATTATATGGTGAGCCAGAGTCTGTCCCAGAAGCAACGGGTGCAAGGCCCACGAAACAGCCCATGGATGGGATGCCAGTCCTTCGCAGGGTGACCACACACTCACACACTACTAGGAATTTAGAGTGACCAGTTCACCTGAAACACACACAGATCCAGGGAAAACCTGCAAACTCTACACAGACTGAGCTGGATTTAACTGTGTCCAAGATATCCATACTTTCAATATACATTAGACCTTTCATGTTCACTGTCCCCCTCAAGAAAATGAAAATTCAGCAAACAGCTTGCTGTTGTTATTGTATAGACCCAGTATACCTCAGAAAACTGGTGGTGTAGTTGAGGTGTGGAGCACCCTCAGGTGTAAATATCTACGATGCTGAGAGGGAGGGTGGGGGCTGTGGGTGGTACCACATGTTGGCCCCACCACACTGCTGACAGTGAATCTGCGAGGGCCCCCAGGCCTCCCCTCTGGCTGCTTCAGCACCACAGACAACCCCCTCTACCCTGCTTTTCATTAGCAGGTAATTAGCATATAGTCATCAAAAGTACAGGCCCATGGGAAATGAAGCTGTGAGATATGAATGTGGGTCATGCAGCAGGCGCTTTGAAGTGTTACTGTGCTTATTTGCATTTACAGCCTGGAGTCTGTAGCACATAAGCCAAACTGGGGGCCCTTTGTAGCATCTTTGCAGCAGTGCTTAGCAGCATATTTTATGCGTTTGCTTCTGTGGGTATCTTCTCCTACCAGGTTCCAAAAGAAGGTCACCAGGCTTGGCTGGCAGGACATCAGGGTGCAGAAATGCGCATGACACTAAGTCTTGTTGGAACGCATATGTAGCACTACCCCAATGTTATGGTTTTGCATGTGGACACTGGGTCTTTTTCAGACACTAAACATATCTGGTTGGCATGTGTGTGTATCTGTGTGTGTGTGTGTGTGTGTGTGTGTGTGTGTGTGTGCAAGCTCTGGTTGGAGGGTGGTATTGTTGTGATAGGGTTCAGGGTTAAGCTTCAGCTCACCTGAACCCATTTTTTCTATGGTCTCAGACCCAGACAGCAGTCTAGTGCCTCTAATTTTTCCCCACTGTGAAAATGATGCTCTAGCAAGCGGAACTGTGTCCTTTGGTGGGAAGAATGAAGACACGGGGTCGCTTTCTGTAATGCAGCATTTATTTACAGCAAGCAGCAGGAGGTTACACCCAGGAAGGGTGTATGGATAGCTTGCTCTTTGAACCTGAGGACAGCAGTTCTCAAAGAGGCTTTAACCCACACGCCTTTGACCCTCAGGCCTCTATTTTTCACCCACAGGGATCATCCCAACAATGGACTCTATGCAGGGCCGTGTTCTCTGTATTTCCTGTGAAATCTCAGCTAGGTCGTAAATTTCCATCGTCGCATACAACATGCAGCCAGCCAGTTAGCAGCCTATCTCAGTGAGTACTTTTTGATTAATTTTTAATTTTCTGTCAGTGTTAATTACTTTTCGTATTCAATATTTACATTATGATTTTTAAAAAATACAAATGATTTTGACTTGCAACAACACATGGACAGCACTGCAAGGGAGCAGTGCTGTGTCCCACAGTGTATGGCCTTTGTGAAGTTCAACGCTGTGCTAAGTTTCCACACATTCCCTAAAAATATAGAACTGTGAAAGTAGTGGTTAGTATTAACAGAGACTTTACTACAAATTATACACAAACGTGCAGCTGACATTTTGCCAGTACAGATCTTATTGAGCCTTCGACACCAGCTAGATGTCCAATTCTTCAAAGTTGCCTGATTTTACACTGATACAAACCATTGTTTCAGGTTCATGCCACCTTTGTTTGCCTCAGTATGTGACAAGACAGGATGGAAGGGACAACAGAGAAGGGACACTGTCTGAAACAGCAGAGCTACTAAATGGTTGCACACCCCAGTTCACCAGCACAGCTCCCTCTCACTCATGTGACACTATCTGTGATGCATAGATAAAAACATACTGTAAGTAAACTGGTACTGAGAACTTGATTCATACTTGCTCACTTGTAATACTTTTTAAAAAACAGTGAGGAGGGTCATGATAAATGGGAACGGAAACATAAACATGACTTTAAAGGTAGCCGAGTGAGGGATAGATCACTTTCTTCAGCCAGTTTATGCATCTCACTTTACTTAACATGTTGAACTTTAAGGAAAATAGAAAACCTTGCTTACCTAATTTAGTCACCCTGGAAATCCAGGCAAAATCAAATCTACATTATTATTATTATTATTATTATTATTATTATTATTATTATTATCATCATCATCATTTTAATGTATATAATAATAATAATTATAATACCTTTACTAAATACATTGTACTCTATACAATGAGGAAATGTAAAGAATGTTTTTATTTTCCACTGAAAACATATATTTTTAAGGTTAATACTCAAAACTCAAACTGTTAACTCAGACATATAGTTTTGAAACCTATTCTTTTTATTGCGGACATTTTACATAGAATATTTGTATCTTATATATAGAACTGAAATAATTTTTTATCACTCAAGAGATTCTTGGCAAATGACCACATTTTTTTGAATGATGAACACAAACAAGTTGCAGAACAATTCCTTAACAAAATATTTGCAAAATAATTTCAGAAAGTTACACTGAATAAGAAACTGTATTTATCAAATATTAGGAGGGAATAGGAGTACGATAACATGTGGCTCCAGTTCTGTGCGGTGATACAGGGTGCGATGAATTGTGATGATTGCAATGCATCTTTTATAACTGTCTGTGTGCAAACAGAAACTGGAAGTTGACAGACTTGACATAAAGAGTTGGAAGTATTTAACTGGTCCAAGTATTTGGAAGGATGCTTGGTGTACTGTAGATTGGGGTTTAGAGTCCACTTGTGGGCTTGCACCTGCCGTCAAGCCAGATTGTTGAGCCCCCCCAAGGCATGGCATAAATTCCAAGGAACTTCAAGGAACTCCAAGCCTTTGTAACTGCAAGAAATGACTTACTCTGCAGATCAAGCGGAGGTTGGTGAATGCATGGAAGCGCAGATAAAGGCTAGGGCTGAAGAGTTGCAACCGAGCTGTTGGAGAAAACTGTCGGGTGCATGTTGAAAAGGGTAAGTTTGTGGAGAAGTACTCGTTTCATTGTATACAGACATTATAACGTGACCAGGTGAGCTTCATTTTGACTTAGAAGGCTTTTGTCCCAAAGACACGGACAGCTGCATAGTGGATATTCACTGATTTGGAGAACTGCTGTTGAGTGTGAGTGCCTTGTGACCTGTGGGATCTTTATGCCAGGGTCTAGTTGCTTCTTATCTATTTTGAATTGGCAAAGCCGAGTGGTAGATATACCAAAGACACTGAAGAGCATGGCAGGTGATCAAGGTAGCCCTGTCAGGGCAGGTCGGTGCGATGACAGCAGTGGGAGCATGAGGCAGAGATCTAGAGAAGTGAGGGAACCAGAGGATAGTCTGAGGGCACGGAAGGGGGCAGACTGGATAGTGATGCACACAGTGGGAGACTGTTTGTGAAAAGAAGACCCCTGTAACCATCACATGTGACAGGGTGTGAATGGAGTAAGTGACTGGGTGCTCCGAATGTAGGCTTAGGTGGTGGTGAGGATGCACCAGACACTGGGAAAGTGGTAACTGCACAAGTCACTGTAGGTGACTGGGAGCCTGCCAAAGGACCGGGAGCTATGATAAAGATCTCTGGTCAGTGGTTCAGATGTAGCAAATGAAAAACTCGAGCAACAGTGTGGGTGTGAGGTGTGCTTGGGAACCTCATGGAAGTGGGTGGCATGGATGCGATATGCAAGTGGGAGCCCCAAGGGCATTCTGCTGCATAATGCAGTTGCTGTGCAATTGAGTGACCCTCCGCAATACAACATAGTTGCTGCACAACTACACAGCGCTTTGCTCTGCGAGTCGACTGCTACACTGTATGGGCAGTGCGATGTGTTTTACAATGTTTCAGCGATATTTGGCCGTGTTGACCTCAACTCCCAAAAGTCTTACAGAAACTCACACTGTCATCCGAGATTCTGGGAGGGTATTTCCTCTGTGTCCATTTGAAAACTGTGCATTACATTAAAAAAAGTAAAGTATCTCTCAAGATGAGAGTCTTTGATGTGCACGTGTTCACTTATGCAAGTGAAATAATTTAATTCTGTTTACAGATTATATTTATGACTGAATATGAGGATTTTTCACTCATGCAAGTACGAACGTATTCTACAAGTAACTACCATTATTACCGTGATGGTAATGAGATGTCGACCTTAAAAGATTTTACCTTATGAGCCGATTTCCAGGAATGGATTACGCTTATAAGTAGCAGGATATCAGTACTTTGCTAGAACAATTAACATTTGAGCTGCATGCAAATTGAGAGAAATTCTGGGATGTCTGGACCCCCTCCTGGGACTTATTAGACACCATTTGGTGATCACTCCAGTGAAATATGCTGACCTATTGGACCAATTTCTCACTCTACCAATTCTTTCTCTGTGTTGCTGTGACCCAGTGCTGTTCATGAAATAAATAATACAATACAGTTTGACACTCAAATTCTTGTTATTGTTTTTTTTTTTGAACTAGCACATTTGGCTTTTCAGAACAGCAGCCCAAAAGCATTAAACCTGAGAATGTGGGGATCATGAGTCAACAGTAATAAATTGAAACAGTGGTGTTGCTTTTTTGAAACAGTGATTTTCTTTGTCCACCATCTGAACTCTGTTACTTTTCCCTTTGAAATATGACCACAGAGAGCTTCTAGCACATTAGGCTGTTTTTTATGGTCTGCATAAGGTGAATCCTTGTCTGAAACTGAAAATGTTTTTTCCTGCTGGCTAAAATGACTTTGGCAAGATGGGGTGTGAAGGATCTGACTTGAGGAATGGATGCACTCAAATCGTACTGATCTAAATGTCATGAGATAAACAAAGGCCCTCAACTTAACACTGGTGGTACCTTCTCACATACCAGGGTTTGTCCTTACTCAACTTAACTGGTGAATTAAGGTCTTTAATAATCTGGTTAAATAGCACAATCCTCTTGTAATTGCCAGCGGTGTAGAAAAACTGTTTAATCCCCTTACTGCAAGCCTCTTCTGTCCTGGACAACAGTAGTCTTTGTTTCAGAGAGGATTGTATCACAAAGACTGAAATCCTGTGGTGAGCTTCTCAACTCCACCCACACTTTCTATTTGATATGAAAGAATCATCAGTAGAATGTAGGGTGATTTACATTTATTCACTTACCTGATGGTTTTCTTCAGGAAGATAAGCTACTGCAGTGATTTACGCATTTACTGGAGCAATTCAGGGTCAGTACCTTGATCAAGGGCAATATGGCAGGAGATGGAATTCCATAAATAAGGAATCTGTATCCTTCAAGTCCAAACGGGAAAGCTCCAACCACTAAGCCATCTGCTGGCCAGGTGAGATCAGGATAGCGCAACACCTTTGACTTGATTCCCCCTTTCTCAATACCATGAAGGTCCTGCTCCAGACACATACTGACCTAGAACCATCAACACCCCCTGCAATCTGCACTCCACCCCATCCTCTTTACAGATGGAGTAGCCATCCTCATTTGATATTGTCCACTACCTTTTTAATTTTCTCCTTCTCAGTGTTGCTGACACACATCAGTAACAAGACTAAAATCTTGGAGGCCCACGTACAGCGCATCGCTGACCGGCTTTGTTTTTGTGTCTTGTGTAGTTTGGTTGTCACTGATTAACTGGTCATGCTGGTATCTAGTTGGCCATGTTCTCTGCCCCATGTGAAGGTTTTTGCCTAATGGTATTGCAGCTGACACCACATAAGTGCTGTTTCTTTAGGACATATGGAGCAGTTGTGACCTTGCAAAGAAAGACGGTGTTCAACTGGCCTTGTATACAACTATTGACATGGGTGCAGTAAAGACAGTATTATATGATTACACTATACCAGCTGTAGATATTCCTAAATAAGATTAAGGTTAAGATGGCAGTGTGTTTGTGGGCCGAACACGATTGCTTGATGTGGTACATTGTAATGCTTCATATAGGAAACCAGAGGCTTTATTGTATTTTACCCAGCACCCAACAGCAGAAACGGCAGAGTGGCATATACTGATGTATGAATCTGAGCCTGAATGATCGCAGCAGGTTTTGTGGAAGTTCTTAGCAGTGTTGTGTATGTAGTCATCATTAGGTCATGCAAACTGACCTGTTTTTCCATTCAAAATTAAACTTAGTAATCAGACATGTGGACTAATAACTTAAGCAGTACCTGCGCTCTATAACACAACAGTCTTGATAAAACTGGCGCAGTCCTCAGAAGCTATTCCGAAAATCTGACTTCTATTAGATTGTGTGCTGCCAGGTAGGTGAGGGAATGGAGTCAGACTGGTGGTAAATCACACCCAGGTGAATATGAGCCTAAAGAATGCCCAGATATTTGTTTATCTTGTACGCCTAGTGAGAGCTTGGAGATTGTAACTCATCTGTTCCCTTGAATGTGGGAACATTTTTGGGTTCGCTAAATTATCTGCTTAAACGCGTAGAAAGATATTGCAAAACCTTAAAGTTCAAAGTTCTTCTATCTGTACTAGCCCTTCAAATAGAAAAAAAACACATTGCTCTCCTTGAGCTCCATAGTAAGAAACTGAGTAGATTTTTGTTGGAGCAGCTCTGAGTTTTCAAGGATCCTTTACCCCCTGGAGTTTCGAAAAACTGCTTCTTTCCTGGTGAGAACTGGATACTATGAGCTCCATGTGACACTCCTACCTGCTTCTATAGCCTTATCTGTCCTATTAAGGTTTTACTGAAATTTCTATCACAGGGTGGGACCCCAGGTGTCGTGCAGATCTTTGGGTTGTGATCCAGTCCCCTTGCTGGGGTTTGGAGTCTATCTGGTCCGTCAAGATGTAAATATATCACCTAGTGTGGGTGCACAGGTAGGATGTAAATTACATTTTCAGTGTGCCCACATCTCCAGAGCAATTAATTGGAACTACAGTTTGACACTGACATGTTAACTAATAAACTTCTGGTGAAACATCTGAAATTATCTGTTGGCTATTTGATATTTAGTCTCTGATGTGTGAACTGAGCTCAGTGATAATTCTATTTTTTTATCATATTACAATAACATTGGAACTACAACTCTATCCAATAGTGAACCAAGGAAAAATAAGAAAAATCCCCTTTTCTATATGGAAAAAGGTCCCGGGAGACATTTCCATACTGTAATCCATTGTTTCTGAATGTGAAAGGCATTCTGAAAGCTTTCATGAACTAATCACCACAAAGTACAAATCCCACCACAGCACTGCAGGTTGAAGCACTGCAAGGAGTTCTGCAGCTTTGCTGTGTGACCTCAGCACTGTCTCTTTGGATCACAAGTGAAGAGCATGGACCTCTCCTTCTCCTCTCCTGTTTTGTGTATAATACCACATGTCCTGGAGACAGATTACCACATGCTTTGCATATTGAAATGAGCTGTTTTATCTTTAGTAAGGCTTAAGTTTGCTATTTTTAGTTTCCGTTTCATTGAAGTTAGGCACGTCAGAACTGGCGTCTCACAAGGGTTTAAGCTGCTGTCAGAAGTCTTCCACGGGAGTGTGATGGAGGTATGGTGTGGAATTCAACATAACAGCCAGCAGGTTATTAGCGTGGCCTTGAGACAGAAGTGTGAAATTAACAGAACGTCCTGCCTGCGTGTAGCGTTCTCAGGGAATGTGAGTAATAAAGGTAAAATAAACTCCAGTGAGGTGATCTGTGCTATTGCAATGGGGAGTTGAGGCCTTTCGTTATTGGTATATATGGACAGAGGTAACAAAAGCAGTGAAAGTGAACGTTTTGACTTTTTTGAGGAAGCTCCATTGTTCCTAAGAGTGATTCAGTCTGGAGGGGGGTGCAAAGGAAACTGACCTTTGATCTTCTGTACTTATCTATTATTTAACCCTCTTCAACCTTTCACCCTCGGTCAGGGTGGGCAGCGGGAAATGCAGTGAGGAGTGTGAGTAGTCTTATGCCTCTCTGCTTTCTTATGTTGTTTTTTGGAACACCTTGTTGGGTTTCAGAGGAAAAAGGTGGGCATCCAGGACAACAGCTATTTGCATCACTCACTGTGACCTGAAAGCCCCTGATTGTAGAGCTGCTGGAAAGTGCTGAGAAATCAAGTATACATTTATATCTGTATCTATTTTTCTTTATACATTTGTTTCTAGGACCTTGGGCAAAACATTTTTTTAAATTTAATATGAGTTTTTTACATGTGGAAATATATGTTATCAGTAAGTCCCAAAGTTTAAAGATATACTGTTTACTCCCAAAATATCATTTAAATCGACTTGTTTCTGCCTGAAATACAAGCTGTTGCTACTGGTGCCACACAACATTCACGGCTCCCTTACGGTCACCCAGACGTATTTATGTTGATCTGATAATGCCCAAGAGCTGTTTCTTGCATCCTCTGAAAGTGCTTCTGAAACATTTCATTATTCTGACTGAACAGTGAAAAGCTGAAATTATCACTACATTTAAAGGTGAAATGTATATTTAGTGTCCGCAGTGCAACATTTTTGCGTAGTATTGTATTAAAGGGGGATGTATATCTTTTTTATATTGAGCTTAGTATTTGCAGGGGTGCCAGCAGACAGTGAGAGCTAAACCATGATGACAGAGACCCCGTCTGGCATCTGGAGTGCTGTCCTTTATAGTGGCCCTCGCTCTTATGAGACAGTCACATGGATGAGGGCCTCGGGTAGCGACACTCAGCACAGCACAACTTCGTGGATACTACGAGTGGCTGCAGCTGTTGCACTTTAACCACTTGTTAATGGGGTTAAAGAACTGGACTTTTAGCCAAGAGATCAAAGGTTTAAATTATCAGTAGGAGCAAGTTGTTGTACTCTTCTGCAAAGTGCCAAACACCATGGTGGTTTGGATAAAAGTAACCACCTGGCTGGTATTGACTAGTGGTTTTTTAAAAAATTTTTTAGATTATATAGTAGCACTGGAGCATCATTTGAATACAATGCAGTACCAGTGTGTCACTGATACTGGTGAGGTGCATCCATGGCTTGATGGCCAATCTAGGCTTCTCAAACTGATATGTCTGACAGAACAATATGTCACGTCACAAAACTCACTGCATCTCAGGATGGTTTCAAAAATATGACAGCACCTTTACTCTATTCCAATGGCCTTTACCTTTAGTATTAATGCCATCTTCAACATTGACATCAAATACATTTACATTTATTGCATATTCAGTTTCTGCATCATTGGGCAGGTTCGATTATGGAAGCCATGTCCAGACATGTAGGGCTCCAGCTTGTCCTTATTTTAGGAGCAGGTGACATATTAGCCCCTTGGTCTGCAGTCGGACCCCTGGTCAGGACACGTGTGCTGTATGGTGGGCAGGAGCCCCCTCCAGGGAGCAGGAGAGGAGGGCTCTAGTCAATCAGTTCCAGTAGTGTAGTTGCCTCAGTGCTGATGGGTGGTGTTTTCCACAGCCTCAGCCATCTCCAAGCCGTGTCATCTCATCTCATTGTCCCCTCATCTTCAGTATCCTCTCGACTGCATGTGTCTTTTCCTGTTCCTCCTTACTGCACAGCGTAGCTAGAAATACAGAATTAAATACAGACCAAACAGACCTCCACACTGAGTACATAACCAACCTTCTTACCTCTTTACTCTGTCCTTTCAAAAAATCTAGCTGAAAAATTAGATGTCTGGACTCTTTATCTGTATATTTTTACCACATACACTCCAAAACAGAGCTCAACAATCATTATCAAACTCTTCAAATACTTTCCTTTGAGGTTATGGTTGGAGATCCAGATTCTCATGACCCCCGTGGCTGTTGTCAGTTGTCTGTTGTGTGTTCAGCAGAATTTCAGTCCTAATTGGAATTACAGTCGCGTAACTATAGCTTTGATCTATTGATTATTACATCATCACTGACTTGAGGAAGAGGGGGACCAGTGGAGATTTTGATAAAATCAGAACTAATATCTGTTTCATTGGCATCCAACATTTTTGCTAGGGGACCACAATACTTGTTGTTACTTAGTGTCTTGTCATCCAAAGCAGTCATTACGTCCCTCGATGCCTGTTCTCCTGTGTGCAAATCACATAAAATCCAAACCAGCTTCCTCTGTAGTTTCTCAACATGGAGCATTACTCCTCCTGCCCAACCAGTTTTTACATTGCAGGAATAACCTCCATGAAAAATCTTGTCTGCTTCTCTTTCCTACAGTCACTCCAGATTATCAGCAATTATTTCGCATGTATTTTCTCTTTAGTTGCTTCACCAGGAACAAAGTGCCACATATGCCTATGTCCTGGTTTCTGACACAGCTCCCCAGTTGACCAGCAGGGGTGCTCGCATTGAACAAGGCTGGTCACACCTGCTCCCACTCCAGCTCATCCCTCCAGTCTTTAAAAGAAAGCAATTCATTTCAATCCATGTGGAATCCCAAACAGTGACTGTGACCTTTCCCCTGTGGGTTTGCTGTGCCCCCTGTGACCCTGCATCTGTACCCCATTTCTTATCAGTGCCTCCGTTTCCTGAGTCCTCAGTCCTCCAAGTCTCCGGATCTCTGTGTCTTCCTGTCAACCAAGTCCTCCACTCATTGTTTTCTTGAGTCTTCAGTTTGTCATCGTACTCAAGGTCACCGGTCTTCACAGCACCTATTTGTCACTTAAAGCACTTATTCAGTGTAAATAACTCCAGTAGTCGAGTTTGTGCAATCACCATTTATCAGGTAGCTGTGAGAGTTCCATGCAAACCGTAGAATGTTCTGCTTTCATCACACCTGGATACAACTTACGATTTTCTTCTGCTTGCAACATGACCTTAGTGTCATCATGATACTATCAAGGAGAATCCAAGTGAGTCCATTCCTCCTAACCTCTTCTTGAAACTTAGTGTCAATTTTGTCCATCACTCTGTCCTGATCTCATTACATCTTGTCAGGGTCAGTCACCAAAGTGGAGTGATGAGACCTGTATCAACCCAGGCAGCAGTATCAATGTCTGCGGGCTCCCTGAACCAGAGTGGTGAGGATGGCCAGAGCTATGTTGGTTATGTCTTTTGTGCTGTATTTGCCTCTTTTCCCATTTTTCACAGAAGCAGCAGAAGCCTCAGCATCAGCAACCAAGTACTTTCTTTATCACAACCATTCTGCCAGTTCCGATTCGAGAGCTGTTCTCAATATTTTAACAGCTTGCATATTTTGACTCATTTTCGACAATACTTACAGCACAAATTGAAGTCGGCAAATTGTGTTTTAGACAAAATTTAAACGTTTGAGTTCTCTGCATTAAAATGTACCATTTTATAACTTATAGCTGTTAAGTATCGGCCTTCCCAAAACTTACGCAACCCGCCTGCACAGTGGATCACATGGTTGAGACTCGGTATGTACAGCATGAATTTGTGAAGCCATCACAGCTGTGCATTCAGGTGCACGTTTGAATCCCACTCAGGATGTGCTGAATACAGAGGGTAGTAAAGCTCCCTATGCTCCCCCACCATGGAAACCCTGCCTGTAGTCAACTGGACCACAGTTACCCTACAGTGTTTACAATAAGTAAACTGGTCATTTTTGTGATGCTGGTGGAAATGGCATTGAATCGAATCCAACTCATAGCATCACTGGGGTGGTTTCCAAAGCAAGGGATCGGTTTTTACAGATCTATGATTATAAAATAATAATAAGACATCCACGTACTTTCTTCATTACATCAGTAACTCAGTGCCACACGATCCCACAGCTCATCTTTAATGCTTTATGTAGTTATACAGTGTTGGTTCCGCTAAGACGCACTTGAGAAGCTTTTTATTTTATCGCCTCACTAACTGCCTTAAATCGTCACATATGTATTTCTGTGCAGTTGATGTAACACCGATCCGCGAGCAGAATTCCGCGTAATCCGATGTCGTGAACATTCCGGCCATGATCGCCGTAGCCACGTGCGCTCATGAGCGCACACCCCGCCTAAGCGCGAGCGAGGAGCGCTATCTGCGTACAGAATGTAGCCTTTGGCTCCAGAAGGTTCTATTAATAACAGGTTGCTGTGAGAGCCGCGCGCTTTGCACGCTCCCGGCGGGCTCTGCGCTGACTGACGGGAGCGCCCGACCCAGCCTCCTGCCAGGGGGGCGGGGCGGCGCCTCCTCGTGCTTCGAGCCGCGCCTAGAGTCCAGACGAGGCGCGAGCCGCGAGTGCGGTTGATGCGCGGCCCCGCGGAGAGTCCGCAGGACCTCGGACGTTAAAACAGAAATAAAAAATAGACGCATTAAACGGAGACGTTAAGAGAGCGGAGCGCGGAAGGAAAGGCGATGCCAGAGGAGAAAGGTAACAGGGTGGTGACGGGTTCTTTTCGCTGCCTTTTTACTGTTTTTTTTAAAGAAAACAACTACGGTTTCCTGCTTCTCAGTAAATGACAGAACTCGAGAGCAAAAGAGACCACATTACAGTCATAAACTGTGCTAAACATGTCTGCAGATGTGGTGTATTTTTCAGGCGAAGCGATTGCAATATTATACTGCAGTATAAACATTTCTTTTCGTGATCTCCTTCATCATAAATTCTATGTAATAATAATAATAATTGTAATAAAAAATTTCGAATTCATTTATCGTTATACTGTGATAACACGGTTATATTTTCTTGTCATATATCGGGGACCGACAGACAGTATTATCAGTATTTCTCTCTCTCTCTCTCTCTCACACACACACACACACACACACACACACACACTTCACTCCGTCAGCTTTCTTACAGCGGCGTTTATGTAGTTTTTGATCAGTGAAAGTTAGCGCTGGTTCCAGTCAGTGCTGAGCTCTGTACGAACTACCATATAAAATCCCCATGTTTTACAACAGTCATATTGATCCAGTGTCTCTCAATTACTGTACTTCATTAAAAGTGTTAGAATCACGAGCTTCCATGATTCAGTCATGACACATTGCTGTATTTTTCTTGCTGTCTATTTTTGCACTGCCTACTTCTCTGACTGACTGACATCATTCATTCATGCATCGTCACAATGTGTATGTTTTTATTACTAGTAGGTGTTTTTTTAAAATCACTAATAGCCTTGCACAGTCTCCTCTGGGATCAGTAAAGTATCTGTCTGTCTGCCAGAACATCCCTCATCCCCCACACCTGTACCAAGGTTCCTGCGTGTGATTTCTAGTTTGAAGGGACCTGCACAGCCTCCTACACAATGAATGCAGTTCCTTCTCTGCAATGGTGGGAATCTTCTTCCATGACTGTCTGCACATTGGCACACAGCTGGTAGGGGAGTAGGAGAGGGTGAGCATTTCTGTTAAAAATACTACCGTGTTGATGCTGTGGTCGACTTGGCGGTTGCAGACCATTTCGTCAGGGGTTGGGTGGGGGGGCACTCAGCGGACAGATGGCAACCTGGCAGACGACCGACCTAAGGTGGCGGCTTACCCTCTGCCTGACGCAACCACCACCCTGTGCTGCAGAAGGGCAGCAAGCTACTTGTCCTGTCAGTGCCAAGTAAACAAACCTGGGTCTCTTATTGTGGCATGATCTCCAGCCAAATAAATAATGCAGCCTGGGCCTCGTTCTCATCTGCTGGAGAATGGTGAAGCCTCACTCTTTCAGCTCTTCCTTGTCTTGCACTAACAGGGGCTGGAATCCCCGCGGTAATAGCAAGATGGCATTTTTGTGCTGTTCATCACAGTTGTTCTTCCACTATCACCAGATTCCAGGCAGATGTTTCTCTGTGCAGGACATTTACTTTGGATGTGGATGGGTGCTGGCTATTCCAGAAAAAACACAATACGCCCGCTTGGAGGGAGGAGATCAGAGGTCATATGTCAGTTTGTTTAAAATTAACAAAACAATGTGTTCCTTAGTTCCAGCACCAGTCAGTCAAGGAACTCGCTGATTACCTGGTGAGCATCGGGAGGGACTCAAGCCCCCAGAGCCAATCATAACAGGGCAGTCACTGTGTATGTGTGTGTGTGTTCCTCTGAGCTGCATCTTAGGCCAAGGTCTTGTGACAAGTAATGTAACACCACCCTCACTGGAAGAAGGTCACAGGCTCCTCTGCATATCTTGACAGCAGTGGACATAAGTTTTAGTGAGGAATTAGGCTCAGGAGGTTACGTGTTCTCGTCACAAAGTTTGTCTGGAACCAGAGGCACCTACGGGCGTTGTTTTCTTCTCAGTAGTTGAAAGGCTATTTTTCTTCCCTGTGGATTTGAACCTGTGATCCACTGTTTGGGTATCTACACTAGAGTGGAAAACAGCCCATTTGTGGTGCAGTGTCTATAACCAAAAGCAGTTTAATGCCCCCATGCTGACAGACTTCTTCAGCATGTTGTTTAGGGCTTAAGGTCAAATACTTACTTTAAAGCCAAAGGTCACAGGTTTCGGTTCCATGAAGGGCGCTGGTGTACTGCAGGGTAAGGGTATTACTATAACCCAAATGGGTCCAGGCATACAGTATGCATAAGTGACTCTCAACTGAACTGCAGTGATAACAGTGCATTTGTGCTTTGCTGTTTCTGCCGAACGAGAGTGGTGTCTTTCCGATGTTACAATAACAAACCAGGAGTTGAAGTGATCATGAATGACGTCAAGCAACAAAAGGGACCTTCTCAGTTCTTCAGAATTTTAAAGAGATTCACTGTCAGCATGGTGGAATATGAAAACACACAGGCTTGTTCCTTTGGGTTTTTTCTTCATTGTGTGATACTTAGTGGGTCCCATAATGAGTAGTGCCAGGTGCTTTCTTTTGTCTTACCTTGGTGCCTTAAACATCTGCACCCTATGGAGTTGACAGATCTTATTTTTCAGTTTGAAAGGTCCACCCCACTCATGAACTGCAGGCAAGCCTTTTCATCACCACTGAGCAGAAAGCATGATGGACAGAATGGTTTTACATTTCAGTTCTCTCAGTAGTGCATGTGAAATGAAGTTAACATGGAGAATCTGAGTATTGTATTCCACTTGTGCCACAAATGTTCTTCCATGGAAATGCTGCTTTGTTAATGGGTCACATGAACAGTGTTGGGCACACATGTGAGTAACGGATGCTAGCATGTATAGATATCTGCTAGATAGAACTCATCATCCTAATTCATTGCTGTGACTCATTATAAATGTTTACTTAAAAAGATAAAATTTTGTTGGAAAGTTATACACATCAGCCTAAAAATTGTGACAAGGCCTTTGAAGTTCTTTCCTAGTTTGATGTGATTAAAATTCTTGAGCAACATGAAAAGCTCTGAAAGTCATATTAAAAGTTCCTGAGGGTCCACTCCCTTCTCTGACCTTCTTTTCACAAGAAGATCCAGCCCTGTGCCCCTTGGTGATGCAGTAAGTGACTGCATGGACTGTCTGGGCGTCCTGCAGACGAGGAAGCCGTACGCACTCGCTAACTGAAAAGGCCTTTTGCTACCTTCAGTTTAGCAGTTGGCTAACACCAGGAATGCTGATGGGCGGTATGGAATCCCCATGGGTTGAGGCTGGATTCTATTTTTAGGACAAACTTCCTGGAATAGACAATGATGGCCACTGCTGCACATGTACCTGGTCAATTGGAAGAACTGGCTGCACACATGATACATGTGTCTTCAGTGCCCTTTCACCCAGTGTGGGATTGAGATGATGGACAGTTTTGCATTAGCCAGTTCTGGTCAACACACCTTAAAGAGATTTTCAAGGGCCATATTGGAGCAGTAAATCATTTCACGGTCACTTTCACCACAAACTATTTAAATCTTCACTTCTGAAAGACTGACATATTTAGTTTATGTATGTACTTGGCTTCTTTTCTGAGCCAAAGTGACCCCCGCACATCTGATCTAAATCAACCGCATGTTTTTTGTTAGAATCACTCTTTGAAGTCTCCATGATTTTTTATCAATACAATTTTTTTCTTTTTTGACTAGAAACTTGTTTCGTTTATTTACACAGCTGGCGCTTTTCTCCAAAATGACTTACAGTGTGGGGTTACTTACATTGGTTTTACCCAATTACCCAGCTTGGTAATTGTTACTGTATGACTTTGGGCAAGTATGTTCTTCAAGGGTTCTTCAGAGGGAGGTAGGATTCGAGCCTTGGGCCTTTGAGTGTAAAAGTGACAGCTCTAAGCACTTGTAGACTTTGTATAGACTACAGCTACCCAGCAGTGTTTTACTTTTCATAGATGTCATCCCATAATCTTTTGTAAACTGAGTTTCTCCCTCCATTCGCTTTAGTATAAAACACCCCAGAAAGGTACTGATGGGCATCCAGTGAGGACAAACAAGGAAAAACGCAGCTTGGTTTCGATTCCTGAATATTTTGTCAACTGCATACGTTACACATGTTGCTGTCTATAGTAAAGGTAAATGTGTTTGTATGAAAAAAACATGCAGGTTTTATTGAAGATGGAAGTTTACACTGATTAGTCGTTCTTTTAAAAAACTTTTTTAAAAATATTGGGTGCTGGAGCGCTGGGCAGAAGGTCGGCAGGGGTTGGAGAAGAACGGTGTTTTCCTTGGATTCTGATCCTCAGTCATTGTGTTTTATCTTTCCGGGACTTTGAAAGGGGAGCAGGTTGCTCAAAAGAGCGTCGTACACATTCCCAGGATGCCCTGTTTCCTCTTGTATGTGGAAGTAGCGCCAAGCGTGGCAATGTTGCTTTGAGCTAAATGAAACGTGCTGACCAAGGGTGGGCACCCCTCCGGTGATTTAGCGCACATGCCTGGCGCATAGAGCGGGTTTCAGAGTTTTTGGATGCCTTTGCTTTGGCTTGTGCTATATAAAGACAAGCTGTGCTTGAAGGGCCATGTTACCAGGTAAAGCATAGGGGCTCCTCAGTGACCATGGCCTCACAGACATGCATTCATGGAGGAACATACATCATTTAGTTTATGAGAAACCTGTGATACACAACCACTTTTTTAAAGGAAATGCCTGTGAATTTTCCACTATGTTCAATACTTTTTAAAACGATATTTTTAAAAAGCTGACTATATTAGTGCAGCATTTTAGCTATGAGTAGAGTTTTGAAGGATCTTCATCCTGACACTTACATGACCTGATCACACGCTGCAGCCCAACAAGAGCCCTGTGCTCCTGCATCAGTGGTGGACCCATTCATAATACTGAAACTCTGTATGTTCTCTGTTTTGGCCACATTGTGGTGGGATGAGCTCCCTTTGTCCTTCACTGGGGCCAAATCCCTTTTAACATTCAAGATCCATCCCTTTTAGAGACCTACTTCTCGCTTGATCTCCAAACTGCTACATAAACATACAAAGCCAAAGCTTTGAAGCAAAAGCATCATACTGTTTCTCACCCTCACCTCTGCGTTTCATGCACTGTGCAGGTCAGTTCTGTATCCAGCTACTGGTGATGTGGTAAATAGGGCGGTATTGGACAGACTCCTGTGTGTATCTGTAGCTCTTCATCTTTTGTGAAATGTCCGGGTTTTAAACTGAGTTGTGTGTTGCTTTGGAGAAATGCGTCTACTAAATGAATGAATGCAAAGTTATTGATAACATGGAGGGATGCTTTACTAAAGTAACAAAGTTAACAGCAAGAGTGAGGTATGCTGGATAAGGGATTTTTATACTGTCAGGTATAGTTGTAGCAAGGCTGCTTGGCCAATCACTCTGTCCTTAGTCAGTTCTACTCTTTAACTGCATATAATGCATTTTATAACTTGATTATAAGAATCTGATTAAAACACAATTGTGCTGGTGTGTTTTCTCTCTTTGTCACTGTGTAGAATGTTGAATTTCTCCATGGTTCATGGAATGCATGATATGACCCTTTGACAGTAAGCACATATTTTTTGCATTCAGTAAGCATTCATATTTTTCTAAGTGTGTAAAGGTACTCATGGTAACATGCCGTGTAAGTGTGGGATCATGCGGTCAGTGTAACGTGACCACAGGAAGATGCTCACGCTCTCCTCCATTTTGCCCATCTTCTCTTTCCACGGCAGCGTTCCAGCAGCAGGCGGTGCACAGCCCACTGGAGCAGAAGCAGAGCAGCCCCATCCTGTGCCATCAGTGTGGGAAAGCCTGCAAGGGAGAGGTGCTGCGTGTCCAGAACAAGCACTTCCACATCAAGTGCTTCATCTGCACAGGTAGCCTTGCTGCCCCCTTCCTCCTCTTAGGCAGTGCTGGCTGTCTCATCACCTGACCTGTTCAAACAGCAAGCTCATTTATATATAATTTTTCACATCATATTTCACCTTTCAGGGGGTCAGTGGGCATCACTGGTTAGTTAAAGGCAGGTGATCACCTGGGAGGGTAATAAAGGGCAGATAATATGGTGCAGTGTTTGGTAAGCAGCAGGTTGGAGGTAGTTAGGGAAACCAACTCAAGCAAAGTATTTAATATAAAGTAAAGCAAAACAGGTGGTAGAGTAGGGGATCCAGGTGCCGCATCACACTCACCACGTTCAAATCCCACTTCCTGCTTCAATATCCTTGATCACGGTACTCACCCAAAATTGATGCTGTAATATAATCCTGGGTCTCTGGGTCAATCTGGGTAAGTAGATTAACATTATAAATTGCTTTGGAGAAAAACACCAAAGAAATAAATGCAAATATAAATATTGTAAGTGATGTTGGAGAAAACCCATCACATAAATGTAAGTAAATTACATTATATAATAAACTGATAAACTCTCTTTAGAAGAAAGGGTAACAGAGTCATAATACAGCAGCATGGAGATGTAATTTAGCAGGTGGTCTCTCTTGTTCCCTCTCATTTAAACTATTTAGAAAGAATCAGGCTGGGCTTGTCCTGGGCAAATGTATTCATGTTATCAAGCAGCTGAGCACTGGTTTCCTGGTGGGTCTGTGGAGGGGTGTGTTTTGTTATTGTGGTGCTGTTTTGAAGGTTGTGACCCATGTTGCTGGGCAACCTGAGGTCGGACAGTGCGGCTGTTTCCTGAAGGCTGGTGTGATCACTCCCCTGCCTTGTGGCAGGCTGCACCGTGTAAAGGCACATGGTGTGTGCTAAAAATGCCCAGGCCTGAGGGTGAAATAGTTCTGTTTACCCAGCAGATGGGAGTTTGGTAAATACCTTAATTGTCTGACAGTCTTGACTGAACAGACAAAGTGTTTGAGCTGAAATTGATTTAAACGGAGCTACTACAAACTTTTATTTACAGCAACATTTTCTAAGGCTACTCAAACATCGTAGGGCAGTTAGTGGTGGTAATCAGGTTTTACTGCGAGAGAGCTGTTGTATCAAATCCCAGCATGGGTCTTCTGTTATAACAATAGCAGTAATTCTGCTCTTCAATTGCCTGCTTACCAAACATTGTAACAGATCCAGCACATCTGATCCTCTTGTTTCCATTAGTTGATCATTTGCTAGACTAACTTACTTTCTCTGTACTCCTTTAAAAAACATGGTTTCGGCAAGTGTGTTGACAAGGGATAAATAGTTAATGATGTTTGTGGTCCAGAGGCAGGTATAATTTGCCCGAAAACATTTGAACATTAATATGCATGACATCCACGTGAACTATAAGGTTAAGCGTAGCTTCCTTATATTTTTAGTGTCTCCAGTGTGGTTATGTTCATCCAGTACTGGGGGGGATTCTCAAGTTAATTAACATGTATGATGGGTGGGAAATGACATGTCAGGCATTTGGGGGTGTATAAATAAACCAGATTTGTTGTCAGGGTGACAAAACAAGTAGTCTGTTAGGTTCTTCTGAATGAAAAAACCATCCAAGATTCACATGAGGGCACTGTCATTTAGGCCTTTGATGATTTTTTTCCACAATTCCTTTCTCAGAATTCATAAAATAAATGTCATTAACAGGCATTCATGGTGCCAGACTCACCATCAGAGCATCTCAGAGGGGTTTTCAGCGATGGTCATGAAATTACCAACACTGTGTTTCTGAGAACCTGGATCCAATGTTTTGTCCCGACATAGCTTTATTTATGTATTAGTATGCCAGTCAGTTTGTCTGTGGATCAAATGTGTATATAGAAAAAGTATATGTCATATGTGTTATATGATATTACTGGAACAGAATATAAAGCAATAGATCCCAATTAATTTCACTCCAAGTCCTGTATTGAATGTGGGTTCCTTGCTCTGGGATGAGACCTTTTCACTCTTGCAGGAACCAATTTGTTTCTGTGTTTTCATCAACACAATTCTGCCCCACCAGAACTGATCCTTTACACTGAAACTGAAGCTCAGTGTTATTTCCCTCTTGGTGCACCCCCACCCCACCTTAGTCTGTTCCTGTCCAAAATATGGATGTATGACGTGATTCACAACATTCCCAATGCAGATGTCAACAACATGTCGGATTTTGTTCTTTTCCAAAATGCTGTGATTGGAAATAGTGGTCAATGTTACTCCCCTGATATACTTAGTGAGTCATCGCAGCAATGATTATGGAGAGGAAAAATGACAAAAGGCAGTTGCTTGTCAGCAGTAGGGGCATGACCATGTGACCATGGTGATCCCCCAGGAGGCTGAGTTGGTCCATCGGTTTGGCAGTTCTAGAAGGATCTAGCATGCAAAGTGCTGGCTGGCTTGAAGAGTCCTGGCCTGCTTTACATTTTCATCTGTATAAATTCAGGGTAAGAGTGCAACCCACTGGTGCATCAAGTTTCCCTGCTGCCTCAGAGTCCCTGGGCTGTTTTTGTGTGGATTCCAATCCAGCTCAGTGTCTGAAGTTTGCATGTTCTCCCCATGTCTGCATTGGTTTCTTCCCATAGTCCAAAGACTTGTGTTTCAGGTTAATTGGTCACTGTAAACTGCCCACAGTGTGGGTGTGTTAGTGATCATGTGCGTGTGGGACCACCCTGCAATGGACTGGCATCCCATCCATAGTGTAGTTTCACCCCCTTGTGCCCAGTGATTCCTGGATAGGTTCAAGACTACTGGGACCCTGACCAGGATAAAGTGCTGAATGATAATGGATGGCCGGATGGAATTCAGGGCAGGTACCTTGATCAAGCATACTACAGCAGGAGGTGAGATCCAAACCTAGATTATTGAAGTTCAAAAGTAGCAGCTGTAACCACATTACCACCTGCTGCTCCCTTGCCTTCTCAAGCTGCTTTTTACAGAGCATGTTGCTGTTGGTCAACCATCACTGCATAACTAATGTCCAGGCACCCAGCCCACAATCATAACAGATACTTTCCCTACGTAAAGCATGACTTTGAAATTGACATCAGGGTGAAATTGAAAAAATACAGTCTCACTACCTGCTTTATAGCTACACATATGCACACTCACTAGTAGACAAATCCTCAAACAAACTAAACACTAAACAAAAGTTGCTATATGTGGCCAGAGCATCTGTAGAAATGTGAGAATCTGTTTTTAAGACAAACATTGAGCTTGTGTCCATTGGCTCTGTGTTTCCGCTCACTGCTTGCTCTTTTCACAGAATTTCACACTTTGATCCCCCTCCAGTTAAATGAAAGCACACATCAAGATGAGTATCACTCTTGTGCTCGATGGCCAGTAACAGAGAAAGAAACAGAAATGAGCTGCAGACTGTTTTTTTTCCTGAGCAGAAGAGTCAGACAAATGGAGTGTCCCTGGTTTATTTAATAATGCAGTGCTGTAAGGTTTCATAATGGGGCATCTGAGTGAGATCACTTGGAGAGAAACTGACAAAAAGATTAAAAATGTCTCCAGATTTCCTGCTGGCATTGGATGATCACCACAAACAGATTTGATGAGCAGTCTGGCTTTCAGCCTATTGAAAATGTTTAAAAGTGGTCTAACAGTTAGGACACATGCAACCTGGAGATGGCTGGTACATGTCTCAGAACGTTTATAGTTCTCTTCTGTCTCAGACACATGATTCATATTCATAAATATGTGCTAAAAATTATGCCTGTTCTTTGTTTTCCACTAACATATTTTACAGGGAATACGGCAACGTGCAAAGGTGACGTAGTACCTGTTTCAGGCGACTTCATGCCAAAAAGCTTCTTAACAAACGCAACATTTTTAAAAAGTGTGGGTACTATGTATGACATGAAGTGGGCAACGACTAATAACAAATAACAATGGACAATAGTGACAAATATTAGTATTATCGTCACACCCCTGGCTCCGGACTCCGCCCCTTCCGATCCCTGATCACCTGCACCTGCATCCTCTTAGGCACAACCTATTTAGATCGGCACTTGCGGGCAGACCAACGTGAGGTATTGCCCATGGTTCATGTGTGCGCGCTGAGCAGGCATCTTGCCAGTCTTATTCGTTACCGCCCTTTGCCTGTATTTGACCTCCGATTTACTCTCACCCTTTACTGTTTGTTTGCCTGTACCAAGTTGTTTACTGGATCCGACCCTCGCCTGCTTTGTGACCAGGATTCCGGAACGCCCCCTTGCAATACACGGAGTTCATCGCATTTGTGCCTGCGCACGTCTGCTTATTCCGCCTCAACGTGACAATTATACCCAGCAATGCCATGATGGGAGAGTCACAGCTCCACTCACTGCTTCAGTACTGCAATAACTTTAAGGGCAATAAAGTTTTGCAATATATATTTTGTTATTACTTTTTACCTTTCCAACTTTGCACTTTTTAACACAAGCTATGCCAGGTAACTCTGCTAGTATGGTAGTCTTAGATTCATTGGAAGCCAATATATAGTCGATCCTTAGTAGAACAATAAATGTTGGGCAGCACGTTTTTGGTAATTTCATGTTATTTTGTACAACATTCAACTGTATCAAACTGAATCCAGCTGCCACTTTTTTCTCCTCCAACACCACCACCCAAACACCTCAAAGATGTTGGTTCCACCCCCTTACACCCCACCAAGCCGACTACTTTCTTTACACACTGCAGCCCTCGAGCATTAAGCAACACAGCCTGCACTGCTTTGGGGGTGGTGCACTTGCAGCCCACCTGGAAGGTCCTACCTGCACTCACTGTAATTGCATGCTGAGACCACGCAATGTTCACTGTGGATTTGTAACATATAGGGAATGAGTCAGATGAGGAAAATACAGAGCATGTACACATCGAGAAATGAGTGGCTACGGTCAGTCTGCACATAAACCAGTGAGCAAGACTTATTAGTAATATAACCTCGTCAGCAAGTGTTAATAACACCTAACTGCAGCAGGCCCCTTTCTGTCGCACCACCTCCAACTGCGCACGGGTATTTTCTTTCACATCTCAAATTACTTTCCCACTCCGTTGAGATACTCATCAGGTTTCTGTACCGTAGCCTCACACCTTCACACTTTTCCAACCTCTCTGCATTCCCTACAGGCATCGTATAATTTGTGCTAACTGTAATTTGCATTTTATAACATAATAGTTTTTGTTTTATTTGTCCTCATCCCAATAAGGCTGTTATATGATGACAATTTGTTTGTGGTCATTAGCGAGGCCAGAAATCTGAAATTGAGTGGATTAAAAAGGGTGGATCACTATTCTGGACATATTCTTGAATTTTAGCAGGAAAAGTTATGTGTAAAGGTCAAACCCTTTTCTCCGAAGTCATTCAAATGACTTTTATACTACAGTCAGATATTTTTTTATCAATTCAAACATCAGCATATGGAATAGAAGAACAACAAGCCAACAGGACCCAACATTGAAGTTTTAATCTGACCATGGGTCCTCATGATAAGTTAGCTGTTTTGTGAGGAAACTTGCTCAGTTTGGGTTGTGTAGGTGCCTCATCTAGTGACAATAAATCAGAAGGCAGGATAGCATCTTGAGGTGGCATCTTGAGGTGGGTGTGTGCCCCTGACTGTGATTTTGATTTCTGCTCTTTGCACTTGTATTGAAGAGTTTCTTTGAGTTCTGTCCTTGCTTCTTTAAAATAGCAAGTTAAAGAGCTCTACTTGACTGTAATTCCATTCTTGGTGTGCACCAATTTAGCTAGATAATTTTGCCTACGTTTTCGTTCCAAGTCATAAAACTCCCTCAGCTCTGATTGGGTGGGCTGTCTGACTATCTGAGTGGGCCAGGGTGCCACTTTGGCCCTTATGCAGTATTTTCTGGTCATGATGCATGGAAATGAATGTTGTGGTGGTTTTCACGATGAAGGTGATGATTGCGGGGAAAAATATTATGATAAGACCAGATGTCTCCAATGTAATGTCTCTGCAGTTGCCGCAAAGCCCCAGAAGGGTGGCAGATGGGCTCTTTTTGCAGTAGAAGGGCAACCCAGCCACACCCAAGCCTGGGCTGAACTGCATTCTCCTGACTGTGGTATGTTGCATGAGCCTCTCCTAACTTGGAGCTGCGAGGTTCTCGTGGGGTACAAGTGGGTGTGTGTGGCTCAATGAAACCAATACTTCAGGCCTGCCTGTACCAAACTACGTGTAGTGGGGTGGCACCCATGTGATGCCAATGTGATACAGCAACTTCCCAATTGTGACATGTGGCTGTGAAGGTCACACTGTGCCTTGTGTTCAAGCATGCCCCCTAGAGACAGGTGCCGCTATGTCAAAAGACAGAGAAGACCAGTATGAGACACACGGACTAATAAACAACCCACCAACGAGCTACACGGTAGCTCCTTGTTATGTTACGTTAACGTTTACGCCCCCATGTAATTGATGGTCACCTCACACCCAGCGCCTTGCGTTGGCTTGTCTCACGTTTTCACAGCCAAGGGTCCATGGACAGGCTCTGCTTGAGAACATGCCCATGAGATCATGGCTGTGCCAGCGGGACCACCTGCTGCCGATATAAATAGCCAACCAGTGAAAGCCAGTCTATGCTTACTGATACCCACTGTGGCTCGGGTTACTGCCACCTTCAGTGGCGCCGAGATTTCGACATTCTGATGGCCATTTATCGCTAGTCAGATTAATTTAAACCACACAGTGTGAGAGCTGCCTGTGGATCATTAGAGGATGGTTTTTAAGGAGCTGTGACTGAAGATGTTTTCACAGAGGGTCTATAACTGGCTCTCACCTGTGTTCATGCCGGTAAGCGGAGGAATTTCTCCCAGCCCTGTGCCATCCTGGACAGCTTTTGTCATTCCTTAGCTTCAGCCCTGACCTTGTTGTGCTGCAGTGGGTGACTGCGCTCATGGATATGTGCACCCTGGCCAGTTGTGGGACAGCATACATTAGAACGCATCTCCACCATTTCCTGACAAACTTTGCAAAATTAATGTGTGTGTTTTCTTTAATTGAACAGTAATCTTCAGGACCAAATGTGAATATTGATAAGTGCCTTTGTTCTGTTTCAGAATGCATGGCTGAAACAAATCCTGTCTATGACCCCATAGGTTGTGTGCTTCTTATTGTGTATTTCATTACTTTACATTACACGGTTGGATTAAAAAGCGTGTTCATTTTGTAGCAGCAGCTGCTGGGGCACTGAATCATTTAGTGGCGGAGAAGAGAACAAAATGAATCAGTGGGGCCTCTCTTATACTGTGGTGATTCCTCCATTGCTGAAACCACACAGATTCATGGAGGTTTTGAAGAGGATGGAATGATGTTATTGTTTTTTTTGGCCCACTTCCTCAGCGCAGTGGAAACTAAAGGCCAAATGATGGGTCCCTGTTTTTGTTGTTTCCCCCAATGCACCTGAGGGACCAAGGTCCTTGTTTCCAGCAGCAGAAAGATGACATCAGGTTTAGTGCAACCCACCCAACTTGAAAATGTCATATCCTGGACTCTGTGGGAATGGTGGGTGGCACAGGAAAAAATCAAGACGTGATGGGTGGTGGCCCCAGGCAAGACCTCTTTTTCTGCTTTTGGCTCACAGAGACTTGGCTGTGAACAACACTGTGTTCCTCCTTAGCCCCCCTTTAACATTTGCTCTGAAGGCTCTGGGTGTGTGAAAATGACCACAGCTCTATTCCAAGACTTTGCTGGAAGGTGGGTTGAAATCTGCCAACAAATGTTGGTCTGGTCAGCCTTTTTCTCCTAAGCTGAATGACAACACAGCAGCTGAATTAAACAACTGATAGCCATGCATGCAGTTTGGGATGTGATCCAAAGTGTGGAGAATCTCAGTGCAGAGCTTTGTGCCTGTGTGGGTGAGGATGTTGTAACACGAGCCCAACCCCAGCTCTTCTTATGTAACACTGCTCTCCCTCAGACATTTCACAAATAGGACTTCCATATCTTGCTGTTTAAATAAATGAGATTTCAACTTTATTTTGTTTTTGAAAGTTTACACCAAAAACCAGCTTTTAATAGTGGCTGTTGGCCAGGTGCTGGACTTCACATATCAACAAGATCCTAGAAAGGCTGGTTCTGGCATACTTTAATCCCTTGGTCAGGACTGCACTGGTCCTTGTCCAGTTGGACTAGCAGGACTGTGTTGGATGGGATGATGGCGTCAACTACTTGCTGTTAAGATCCTACTGCCACTTGGACAGGGCAGGCAGCAGTATAGGGACTGTGTTCTGTGATTTTTTCCAACGTGCTCAAAACCATACTGCTTTGGCTGCTGGGAGAGAAGCTTTGGTCTATGCTGGTGGACCCATTCATTGTGTCCTGGATTCTGGACCACCTGACTGGGAGACCACAGCTTGTGAAGGTGCTTGGCTGTGTGTCAGACCTGTTTGGGTGCAGCACAGGGGCAGTACTGGCTCCTTTTCTCTTAACCCATATGTGTATGTTAGTTTGACTGCTCTGCTGTAAAAATGTGTGCCTGTAGGGAGAATACTGTGCTATATCTTGCACTGTAAGTCACCTTGGACAACAGTGTCAGTTAAATAGTAGATGGTAATCATTGTACATCACTTTGGAGAAAAGCATTTACTGTGTTAATAAATGCAAATGCAGTTTTGTGAATTTTCTTTGTTTGTCTGCTTGTCTGTTTAAACCTTTTGGATTATTATCAGCCAGATGGGATTTTCAACCTAACCTGTGTGGATCATAAAGGAAGATAGATTACTGGCATGGGACTGTGTCACTATTTTGTTAGGCTGCTGGATGGGACCATCGACTGTCAGGTGCATCACATTAATCAGTTTATTTGAAGCTGAAAAACGGGACATTCAGTGACAAAAAGATGAAACACATCATGTGTATATCCTGTAACCTCCCCTTTTCACACACCCTCTACTGACCCATGTGCCTGTTTCTCTATAAGCCCTTCACCCTCTACTGTCATCGCTCTCTGTTCAGTTCCTCATTTCTCTTTGCTTCCTATGAGTTCAACTCATTTGTCCCCTCTTTATGCTTCTTGTCATCGTCTTCATCTCCCCTCTGTCTTCCTATGTCCTGTCCTTCTACTTTCTGTTATCCCTTAAAGCTTCCTTCCATTCTGGTTTCCTTACTCTTGGCAGTCTTCTGTTCATTCTTTTTCTTCTCCTTCCCCTAGTCCGTTTTGCCTCTCTTTTCAGTGCTTCTCCCTCTTCTCCCACCCCCATACGTTGTGCCTTTTTCCGCCCCAAGCGTGTTAACCAACCTGTATGTCCCCCACCTTTCAGTATGTGGCTGCGACCTGGCCCAGGGTGGCTTCTTTGTGCGCCAAGGCGAGTATATCTGCACGGTGGACTACCAGAGGCTCTACGGGACGCGGTGCTTCAGCTGTGACCAGTTCATTGAGGGTGAGGTGGTGTCTGCACTGGGGAAGACCTACCACCCACGCTGCTTCGTCTGCGCTGTCTGCAAGTAAGAACACGGGCACCTGTGTTGGATGCTGAAGTTACTTGCAATACACAAGTTGTGTTTTAACAGCATTCTGCACTTTAAAAATGTCAATTCATTAAAGTAAACATTTCCTAAGGTTTTAAAAATTAAAATCCAGAGGTGAGCAACAAGAGATTCCTTATCAGTTTCTTGAGAAGGATGTATATAGTGGGCAACAAGGTATATATCTGTTACAGACAGATAACATGAAAATATGGTTTCATGTAGATGTAAATGCACTTCTCTCAAAGTCCAGAGCAAAGGCAGACAGGTGTTTCTATAATTTATGGGATCTGAAAGCTCTGCCATCAGTTTCACTTTAAACAAATTTGAGGTAGCAGATAAACTTTAGCTGAACATCAACTAAAGCTCTGTAAACTAGGTGGATTATAGGGATAAGAATCTCAGAGTCTGGCAGGATTGGCTCTGGAATAATGTCCAGTGGAGTAGTCAAAGGTCAGGAGAAACACTAAAACCAGAGTGTTAACATCTTAACTTCAAGATCTGTAAAATATGCACAAGTTGGAATGTGTTCAGCAAGGTCTCGCAGCAGCCTATATACAAGCTGTTGAATGAATATTGATTTGACAAAAGCTGAATGCACTATGGAGTCCGAATGTGAATATTGAGTGCGTCATTTGCGATTGTTTTTCAATTTCTGTATTGGCAGATTGCAGTGGAAATAAGTGTCTTTATAGTCTGAAATTTTATTCAGTGGGACTTTAAATTATAATTTGAAATAGTAGCCTTAATATTTCAGCCCGTGGTGCTTAACTGTTATGGCCAACATGAGCCATGCCAGGAGAGACAGTTAGCTCTGAAGTAAAAGGTGATTTACAGTTAAGATGTTAGTCAGTCCTTTATTAACATCAATACCTTCCTTAACAGAAGAAAAAACAGCAAGAAAACAAATGTATATGGTTATGTTGTATATTTCAATGGATAGTGTGCTCAACCCTTCATATTAGCGTATTTTTAGGAGGGTTTACTTGCTGTGGTTTGTTCCCAGAAAGTAAAAAAAAAATTATTTAGTCTGTGAAAATTGCACACACTTACTCTTGATCCCACATGAGAATGAAAGCAAGATCTTACTCAAGATCACTGAGTGGAGACTACAGTCTTATCCAGAATAAGAACTGCCTGAAGAGCAGGCAGGATTCAGGAAAGAAACTAGGGACATCATGGTGGATGTGAGATGGATCCTTGAAAATGCAAAATATCAAAAGGGTGTCTCATTGACTATAGCAAGAACTTCCGCTGTCTAAATCATGAGAAACTCAGGACCACTTAAAAAGCATGAGTACAGCATGAGTAACACCTTTAATACTCATGCAGAACCTCTGTATAGACCAAGAGTTCAGATGATACAAGGAGAAATGGAATGGTTTAAAATCAAAGCTGGTCTGTGCCTTTGCCTTGGGTAGGTAAGGGGAGGCGAGCCTGTATGAAGCACAGCAATGCTCTGTGTTGCATTTAAATAAGGGTGTATGAGACTCATTCCTCTGGGTATGAGTTGAAGGACACTCTCAATACCTGAACATTTCTGTACAAAGACCACCTTACATTGTTCCAGTCTGACTCCTCTCATCATGTTTTTCTCATCTTTTCTGTGTTGAGATCTGTGAGATGGTTTTACACCATGATTCTGCCAACACTGTTACTTCATTGTCCTGGGTTAAATCTGTCAGATCTTCTAGAGCATTGGACAAGTGTCATCCAGCCCCTCCATTCTGGGGGACACTGAGATGACAGTGTGAGCAGTGGACTGTGCTGGGGAAATGTCCAGTACAGTTGTGCTAGAATAAGTCACAGGAAGGACTTTGGCAAAGTTGATTATTGGAATTGGATAAAATCACAATTTTTGAAGACGTCAAAATGACTTTTTTTAAACAGTTTTCAAGTGGTTCTGTTTACCACATACATGTGAGATTATGATCACTGTGAAGGTAACGTGTTCCTGGTTCACAGAAAACAGTTGTGTATATTTATGGTCACATATTCTGTAATAATTTGCAGACTGGGTTTTGGAGAAAATAACATGTATGTTAATTTAGTCCAACTGATAATCTAAAATGTGGTCCCTGCGAGAAGCAGTGCTTGTTCTGCTGTAGGCTGATAGGTCATTTTATACGTGCACCTGCCCTTTCACACATACACCTCACCATTTTTGACTGACAAAGTAAGACAGTGTTAGGCCTGAGGGTGGAAAAGCCTTGCTGATGAGAAAGGTAAGAGAAGAATGGCAAGATTTATGCCACTCTGCCACCAAAAAAAAAACAGTAGTGAGCAGAACAGGTTTTTAAATGCTTCTCAAAATAGGAAGGATAGAGCTGCAGAAGATGATGTAAGGTTCCTCCTATGTCAGTGGTCAGGCGCTAACCAAAACTCAGTTCAGTTCACAATTTATAACCATCAGTCAACACCACCAGCCAAGTGTGTCAGTTGGCTGCAAATTGTCAGAAAGAAGACATCTCAGGGCACTTTCACGGACATGAAGATTACCCTAGTCTGACTGTGCAGTGCCTAGTCTTCAAGTCAGTAAAGCAGAATGGGATGGATATGCCACCAAAACGTCATCAGGAACTGTCACCATTGAGTTAGCATGAACTACAATAGTTGTACAAAGTATCTATCATCATATTGAAGTGATACCTTGAAAAATTTAAGCTGACGCCGGGCGAAATGTGTCCTGCCTGGTAGAAGCAGGGTGTACCTAATAAAGTGGCCACTGATGTAGGCTTGTTTCCAGTGTATGTGCTGTGTTGGACATTTTTGTAATGTTTCCTGATGGGTGGATTATATTTTGGGCAGACTTAATTTTTTTGCGTTTTTTTTTTTTTTTTTTTTTTTTTTTCACAGACAGCCATTCCCTGCTGGTGATCGTGTCACCTTCAATGGANTTTTTTTTTTTTTTGGGGGGTTTTTTTTTTTTTTTTTTTTTTTTTTTTTTTTTTTTTTTTTTTCACAGACAGCCATTCCCTGCTGGTGATCGTGTCACCTTCAATGGAAAGGAGTGCATCTGTCAGAAATGCACACAACCCCTGCCTGCAAACAGCCCAGCGCCCATCCAGGCTGTATGCAGTGAGTCCCACCTCTTCGGCTCCCACCATGCACATTGACTAATAGAAAATGACTCTTAAAGTATTGTGTATATGTACATCCCCAAAAACTCAATTTTGAGTAGGTTCTTCCATTGATGTTTACATACAACTGAAGGGCTGGTGTTGTATTTCATGATCTACATTAGCTGGTGTATGTATTATCTTTACAGCCACCGTGTCATTTTCTTTCACACTTGTTACCAAATGCCATAGTTGAAAGGTCTCACACGTGATTTTGGTTCCCTGGATTGGACATGTCTAGTCTAGGGCCCTTTCTCAAAATCTTCTGCCAAATTCTGACCACAGAAGGCCTGCTTCTCCAAATTTGCTCAGCTTACAAGTCTGCTTAGTTGTGCTGTGTATCCTCTTGTCACTTGGTTGTAGTATTGGCAATAATTTTTGAAAATGAACGTCAACAGTCAAAGTGGTGTAGTTCTTCTCAGTCCCTCCACAGCTCCACTGACCCTGGTCTGCTTGGAGAGCTCATATCACTCTGAATGATCACAATTGTTCTGTTGGGTTCAGCTGATATTAACTGGTACATAAACAGGACAGTTAAATGACTGAGATTATTAATGTGTTGCATCTAAATGCTAAAAACTACCTAGACTGGCACTCTGCTGGACCAGAATTGGTCATTGATTCATGAAAGCACTTTTTATGTGCTAGTAGAAAGTTATGCTCTTCTGTGGCTTCGCAGACAATGGAGAACATCACCAGATGGATGCCTCTTATAAGTTGCAGCTTCATAGCAGAGAGGATCAGAGAACCCATAGTTAATCCTCTTCTAGTGGGGTTGATAGTTGGGTAGAGCCAGCTTCCATCGCTGTGCACAGTGATGCAAGTTGTGGTCCTCTTGTCCCACCTAAATCCACCACAGCAGGGCAATGATCATCCACACAGTCAAACCAACCAGTATTGTTTTACAATAGCCATGGTTCACAAATAGAATAGCATGCTGTAAGAAAGATCTTCTGAGATTGGTAGAAAAGTGTAGATGGACTTTATATGGTTAACAGACAGATTGTGGGTAGTGAATAATAAATGAATGGTTGTGTGAGACTTAATGTCTGATGTATGTCTTTTTTGAACATGGGTTGGTAGTATGTGGATGGCATTGTTTAGTTGAATAGTAACAATGTGTGAAAGACCAGTGTTCTCTCTTTCCTCCAGACTGCTGTGGCTGTGGGAAGGAATTCAAGAACGAGCAGTCCCTGGTGGCACTGGACAAGCACTGGCACCTTGGCTGCTTCAAATGCCAGATCTGTAATAAAGTGCTCAACGCAGAGTACATCAGCAAGTGAGTGCACTGGGGCAAGATATTCAGCACATCCTCATAAATTGTTGCCATGATTCTCCTTAAGCAGATGTATCTTCCTTCTGCCTACTCATTGTTTACCAGTTGTCCATCCATCCATCCATGATTCAGTCTATCAAGCATCTATCTCTCACTATCCCAACTGTTAGTGTTCAGAAAGACCAAATTGTGTTTCTTTAAGGGATCTGCCAGAGCTCTTTTTTGTTGATGTGGAGCAGGATTCCGGGTTCATTTACCACTTGAAAGCCTTAAAGGATTTATGATGAGATATCACAGCACATTTTAAATGTCAGAAAGAAGACTGGCTCAGATTTCTACAAAGCTTCATCCAACAGCAGTGTTTTGGGCAGAGAGGGATCTCTTCTTGTGAGCAGTCCAGTATGTCTTGATGAATTTGAAATGTAGCTAAATGGCTGGTAGTGAACGGCGTAGGAAAGGTAGGATAAGAATAAGATTGTCAGCATCCTTTTTTTAACTGCTTATGATCTCAGGTGACTCTGACAGAGCCTTTGTATCTGACCTGATCATCCACAACTGCAGAACCACAGAATGTGAGTTCGATAATAACTGTCTTAAGTTGTAGATATCTGGATCTTTTGAATGAAAAGTCGGGTGGCCCAACCATCAATCGGTCATTGATCAGCTACGTGCCAAAATTTAATCTACTGAAGGGTTTGACTGATATGTAGTTAAAGGAGCTTCTGTTATCCTGTGGGTTTTTCAAGGCTGTTTCTATAGTTTGTAGCACAGCTGTACAAGGCAATATTGAGCGCCATAGGTTATGACGGGCAATGGACTAAAATTCAAGGCTTCAGCAACAACGCCATCGTTTGATCTCTCCAAATAGTATGGTGACGGCAGTGATGCTACAGCAAGGTTGCTGGGCCCAGGGAGGTGGCAATGAGCTGCCCTGGTTTCTCATGGTGCATCACTGGGCACAGTTGTTATTTTGACATGTGCAGAGCCACTGGTTTTAGTCAGGAATGAACGGCCCTTGGTGCAGTACTCTGCTTACCGTGCCTCTGTAGCATCATTGTGAGGCAGCTTGAGAAAGCAAGACTGAGCAGGATGCCATCTAAGCTTGCAGCTAGGAAGCTGAAGCTAAGGGATGTTACATAGGAGGTAATGAGCCTTTTAGCCTCCTCATACTCTGGATAGTGGCTGAGTCTTGATAAGCTCCGCCGTGTCTTGCTGAGTCCAGTGTCCCAGGCAATACCTGGGAAAAGTCTGTAACAGAGAAACCTTTGAGGTAATATACATTTGCACGGTGTGTTACTTACTTATTGTGGAACCTTTTTGTATCTTATTGACAAACTTGATTTTATCATTATACACCACTCACATTGTATTCTTACAGTACCGCATGTTGTTTAGTTCAGTGTCTGTAAGGTGACTTCAAGACGGCTTCAAGAAAACTGCATCAGTATAATGATATAGCGAGATGACTTGGACAAGCTGAGCACTTGTTTTGGGACACATGTTCCAGGTGGCTGTGCTGGTTTTGGGAATCTGACCAGACCAGTGTTAGATTGTACTGATACAACATTAGGAAAATGGGGCTTCGGGCAGGTAAACTGTACTGCATGTATAGTACATGTATGCTGTATGGTATCTGCTTTGATGATGCAGTAGCCATCGCTGACAGCAGCCTGCTCAAGCTGAGCTGGAAGGTCCGGCTTTGCTGCTCAAGTTAACCGACTGGTTGTTTTTTGAAGGGACGGTGTTCCATACTGCGAGGTGGATTACCACGCCATGTTTGGGATCCAGTGTGAGAACTGCAAGAAGTACATCACCGGGCGGGTGCTGGAGGTAAGAGGTGTCTGTGTGTCCACCTTGGTCTTTTTTTGCATTTCTGTTAGAATGAGTCATTTATTTGATTGTCTTTTAGCTCTTTAATGAGGCATTAATGGCAGAATGGCTTCTGGTTACTGAAATGTTTGTCCCACAACCCTCTCCAGGGCAAGTAGAAGAAAATTTACTGGTTGAAAAGTTTATTACTGGCAAAAAGAAAGAGGATTTGAACTCATCTATTGTGTATTGTCAGTGTGATACAGTGCTTTGAATGACCGGCCTCCTGATGTTTTTACGTTGTGAGCATCAGTAGAAAGCTGGGTTTGTTACTAGAACAGAAGGGATTTAGGATATGTTTTAATGGGTCAGTTCAGGATAATTACCTGGGTAAGTATAAGTTCAGAATAAGTTCTCAAATGTAGTACAGCAGGAGATGGGATTTAAATCTGCATCCTTCAGTTACAAAGGGACACTTCCAACCACTCTGCCACCTGCAGCTCATATTGCAAAATGCAGACCTGTGTAAACATCATAAATGAGGGCCATTAATTGTTTTTGTGGAAACTGTAGGTTTATTTTGAGCTGTGACATATTTTAAGTAACTAGTAGGACTATTGTAAAATTAATGCACACATACCACCCAGCTCCAGAAACAATAATAAAGTGGAGAACATCTGAAGAGGCTTTGTTTTCCCTCACATGGGCTACGCCCTGGGAAGTCTCCACAATGCCAGGCCAGTCCAACGGGACAAAGCTGCTTTCCAGTATCGCTTTTCCTCACTGCTTTCTGAGTGTGGTGCCATCACGTTCCTGGCAACTTCTGTCCACAGTTCTCTGAAACAACATCTCTGAAACAGTGGCTGGATTCTTAGGCCCCACATGCTTTCATAGAACCTGAAACATGACATGTATGACGCGCTGAACGGACTACCCTACACTGCTGCTACCATGGTGCACTGTGTGCTGGCTTCCCGCAGGTGGACAGGTCTCACAAAGTATAGTCAGGTGCATTTGCCTCCGTGAAATGTCATGGCATTTAGGACGAATTGAACATGGCAACTGTGGAAAAGAGGGTTGAGGGCCAGACTGAGGAGTGCAGCAGATGTGGGGGGAGTTAAACGGATGTGACAGAATGGGTTGGGAAAGCAGAGCCAAATGGATGACTAGGTTGCAACAGGTGGCAGAGTGGTCTGAGTAATTGCCTGTCTACTCACAACACTCAGGTTTGAATCCCACCTCCTGCTGCACTGCCTTTGAGCAAGGTTTACTATATCTGTTCAGGGTAAGAACTTTGAATTAGGGAACTGAAGCATGAGGTGGCGTTTGAACTAGGCATCTTTGGGTGCAGCAGTAAGAGCTCTAACCACTGGGTCACCTGGGGTTAAAAGCCAACTGGCGAACAGCGATTTGAGGATTTCAGAATGAGAGCAATGTGTGCTCAGAGGTTAGTGGTTTTGGCTGCATCAGCTCCACTTCATTCAAAAAGGCAGAGAGAAGTGCAGACATACATTGCGCGAGCTCATTTTCTAAACCAGCTTTGCACAGTCGATCACCTTCATTGTTTGTAGATGCATCATTTTTATTGTCAATGCAATACAGAGCTATATTGATACGTGAGAGTGAAACAATGTTCATTCTTTTGTCTGTTGGAATGTCCTTTTGATCGCCACATCTATGGAAGTCAGTCTCTGTCTATTTATTTTTCTGTTTGTTCTTTTTGCACTGCTTTGTTTTTTAAGCCACAGACTTAAAATTTGACACACAGGTACAGTACTTCAAACAGTAAGTGAGGCTTTTGTGAGTCAAACACAAACATGCACCCACAGGGCAGTACACATATTTGGGATGTGTGCTTCCAGGCAGTTCCCAGCTAATTTGACAGAATGAGGGTTAATGAGCACACACACACACACACACACACACACACACGCATTAATGATGGGTAGGGGGTACTGGAGAAAAGACCCGAACTGGTGACAGGGAGGGATAAGGAATAAGAAATTATACATGACACACATGCACCAATGGACACTTTAGTGACAGACTTTTTCCTTTGCTCTGTGGCGTCTGCCTGTTCCACACCACTAGCAAAACTTGTGTTCAAATTGCAGCTGCTGCCCCCGGCAGCTGAATGGTAAACGTTTCTCCCCAGCACGAGTGTTGTTTATTATTTTCTCTAATGTGATGTATCCTGAATGGATCTCTGCCAGGTTAGTAGAGGTCAGCTGTGTTCTTTGTACTGGAAATACTGCGTCAGAGATTCTTTTAATTCTAGCACGATTTCCAGTTTTACACTCATATTTGTACTGTCCGTTTACGCCCCCTAGTGGCTCCTCATTGCCGTTACAATACCAACATTCTGCATTCGATGTCACTCGCTTTTCAGTAAAGTTTCCTAAATTCAGTAGAATGGTGCAGTTATGTCATCAACTGAAGGCACAAAAATCCAGATGTCTTCTAGTATTTGAAATGAGTGTTTTTTCAATTCCTTTATTCAACTCCAATAAAATATTACAAACACAAAGTAAACATTTCCACAGTAACAATGCACTACATGTAAAAGGGCACACTTGATAAGACAAAGTCCATAATCTTTTACAGAATTAAGAAGGTCTCATGAAACTTTGAACACTTTCACAAAAACTATAACCCATAATGTTTTGTTTCCAGCGTCCATAATACACATAAAATTCAAATGCAGTTCACATGCGTTCAGAAGGCTGTCGTACAGAATAAGCAAATACGTTCACAAATAACAAAACACAAAATCAGTTATCGCTATTAATATCTTACATTCAAAGTACATAATTCTCACAGTAACTCAAATACATCTTCAATACAGTCCATAAAGAACGGTTTCTCCCAAAGCAAAGTATGAATTCACAAATAATGCTCATAATTAATTGCATTAATAACCAAAACATCAAACACAAACCTCTAATACTCATTACATACAAATGCAAAACACATTACACACCAGCTATAAATCCAAAACAGCACACCCATTCCACTGTTCACACATAAAATGACATCAGAGACACAGTGCATTCCGTTCAACCACAAGAATGACTGGACACAAATAACATAAAAAACTGTAAAAAAAAGATTAAACCATCAGAGTGAGAACAATAAAAAAAAACAGATCCTCGGTGGAGAAAGTTTACTTCACAGTGTTTCAGTGTAGCATTCATTGTTAAAGCCCATAGCTCCTTTTTCTGTGTTTTTTTACCTCCTGGTCATGGTCCTCCACAGACCCAACTACTGGACCAGGGGGAGGGGGCCACATTTCTCTCAGAAACACAAGGGTTGTACCCACCAGAGAATGCCGGCCACCACTGGCTACTTCCGATATCTCTGTTCTCACTGCAGTTGTGCTCGGTTCCTTATGGTCTCTTGCCTCCTTCTGCCTCTTTCTGCCTCCATTGCTACCACCGGCTCCAAGGAGGCTTCCTTAGCCTTGGGGTGCCTCCGCTGAAGGCAACCTTGACAAATGACCATCTTCCCCATACCGAGCACGGCATCAAGGACCCTGACAGTTCTTGGCTGTGTGGCTGTCCTGCAGGCACCTTCAGGAATTCATGTCCTTACAGTCCCTAGTCTTTTGTCCCCATTTTGCACACAGACAGCAGGAAGGGGGCTGTCCTTGATTTAAAAAAACGCAGCCTGGGCATCCATCAGTGTTAAAATAGGGTGGGGGTGGCTTCAACTGTCTGGCCTTGCAGGGTTGGGCCATAGGCCAGTACTGAACTGCCTAGCCCCAGTCCAAACACCCACATCCGCTCCAACCTACAGGTCCCCTTTGTGTCCACTAAATGCCTTAAGAAATTCCCCAGGGCATCTGCTGAGCCTGAAGGGTCATCCATTAAGATTGTAGTAATCCTGTAGGCCTTGGACATTGTAGGGGGAACAGAACAGTGCTTAGCCAAGTCCCTGTATTTCTTCAGGGTCTCACAGTAGGTGTCCTCATTCATCGCGGTGAGGTGAAACAGTGAGTCATTTTGTTCCTCTGTAGACAGAAGACCCCAACAGAGGTCCCAGCAAAACTTCCAGGTAAAAGGGATCCGGTCTGGGAAACTGCCGACATTCTCCAGGTTCGCCCAGGCCAAGTGGATCATGTTCCTCATGTTAGCCTTCCTTGAGTGCAGTAATGGCGTGAAAGAAGGCCGGTTCACTGCTCCTGTCATTTTCAGGGCTAAAGACTCTGAAATTGCTCTAATAAAAACAGTAGAAATAAAATCTCCATGTCTCCCTGCATGGATGACAGTCATGCCACCCGAAACCATAGACATTAGGATCCCCAGGCTGCCCAACTGACATGAAACTCTGATAAGAGCACATACTGCACTTTCATCTTAGCCAAATGAGTGTTATTTAAGTAAAGCCGCAGAGTTAGCCAGCAACTGTATTTGGAAACAGAGTATAGATGTTTCCTCTTGGTGTTTCTTTATCACAGCATCTGCCACTGGAGCTCACCAGTTATTCCAGTGAGAGCTGTTTTGTGTAGAAATGAAAGGCTCTGCCTCAGTCCTGCCATCTCTTCCAGGCTGGTGACAAACACTACCACCCGACATGCGCACGCTGTGCCAGGTGTGACCAGATGTTTGGAGAGGGGGAGGAAATGTACCTGCAAGGTAAACCACTTTCCTTTTGGGTTCCTCAGTTTGTGCTGTTAAACTGAGCCCAGGAGCTGAACTGCTGGTGACCCTCATGATTGTTGCTGGTGTTCAAAGTGACCCAATTTCACAACTGACTTTGCTACACTCAGACATTTGGGCCAAGCGCACATTGCTGGTGACTGGAACCTGCAACCTCATGGCTGCACATTAGTAACTACCTCACCACTTGCTAGATGGACTCATCAGAGTAACTTGGGGGGGGGGGGGTGGTCATGCTGCCAATGTGTCATTTATTTGATTTTTAAAAAATAATTGTAACATGATACTGTCTGTGTTATATGCAAGTAAAATGTTTTATTTTAACAAAAAACAGCATAAAATGATAAAATATGACAAAGCTATGAAGGGTCAGTAAAAAGGCTAATGTTTTTATATTACTTTTTTGTGTAGCTATAAGTTTTATGCAGCAAGTCAAATCATTTATCAATTTGTTCAGATGTTTTCCTCTTTGGAAAGCTGAAAAATGTAATGGGATACGCTAGAGTTTCGAGTGACAGGTGAAGTTCGTGCTTTATTTAGGTGAGGCCTGCATCAAAGATGACATGCATACGTGTAGCACTGTGTCCCACTGTAGTTTCTCTCTGTCTGTTCTGCAGGGTCCTCCATTTGGCACCCGTCGTGCCGTCAGGCCGCGAGGGCAGAGGAGAAGAGCAAGGTGAGAGAGGCACCAGTGATCACACTGTCACACCCTGCCATGTACAGGGATGCCCAGGGGGCCTCTGTAGCATCCATCCATTATTGTTAACAGTTTAATCTCAGAATCTCAGTCACCAGGCTATGAAACTACTTCACTTCTGGTGTAGTTTATCTCATTTTACCTTTAACCCAGAAAGTTTTCAATGGATGTTGCTGTTCTGCCACAGGTGACCAGGACCTCCTCTGAGAGCATCACCTCTGTGCCGGCATCCAGTGCGTCGGGCTCCCCAAACAGGGTCATCTATGTAAGTGCACAGCTGTCTGTGCCCTACAGGGGGCAGTAGAGCTGTAGCAGAATGTGTGAGGAACGAGACGGGCTGTTTGAATGGTGGGGATGGTGTGGATGACCCCGTACTGAGATGGGTCCTGCAGTGCACTGTATGGGGGCTCTGCAACTTAAGACCAGACCTCAAAATAGCTGCAACAATTAAATACACCTTTGTTTTTAAAGTAAGTCATTGCTAATTTTTTAGAGTGTCTATGTTAATATTTTTGTCTCCCTGCTGCTTCCATATGTGTATGTAGAAACTATCTACTTTGGTGCCATTTCTGACCACAGTATTGTGATGGACTGCAATCCCACGGTGTCTCTCCATGGCCATCTTTACTTTGCCTTTTTGTACTCCAGGCAAAGCTGGGGGATGAACTCCTGGACTACAAGGACCTGGCTGCCCTGCCGAAAGTCAAAGCCATCTACAACATTGACCGGCCAGACATGCTCACCTACTCACCTTACATTAGCTACTCCCCCGATGAGCGGCATCACGGAGAGGTACACAGACCTTGCTCTGAGCACCACGACTGCCATGGGGCTGAGGACTGTCCTGCAGCTCCCCCAGGGTTTAACACCCTCAGAAATTTTGCTTTTTTGATTCCTTTCACAAGGTCATTTTTTCACAAATAACTGTTTCCTGTTTCCATTACACTGTGAGAGTACTGGGCGGACGTGCGGCTACGACAGCAAAGCAGCACGCTGCACGCCCGGTTGTCTGAATGTGTCGCTCATTTATGTCACACGACTCATCTGCTTCTTTCCCTTCTGTTTGCAGTCACCCCAGTTGCTTTCTCCCACTCCAACTGAGGTAAAACACAGTGCTGCTTCTGCTGGTGACGTTCCCAGGAAACAGCTTGGCAATGGCTTTCCTGCTTAAATGCTGACATGCTCTTAGTCACTGATGTTCAAAAAGCTCTAAGAACATTGCCTAAGAGCATGTGATTAGAAGCAATATTGAACAGGCAGTTAAATACCAAAAAGTCATTCAAAGTTCTAGAATAATTCTTTGTTCACACTTAATACAGGTGGCACATAATTCACAATTAGAACAAATGATGAAGTAGTGGCACTGTCCCTGGCATCATTCTGCTGCTCCTGGTGCTCTGTCACAATATAGTGGGACATGCAGCTGGTCCCCTGCTTGCGAATTTATCTGGGACCAAGTTGGTTTGTTACTTAGCAACTCGACAAGATCAAGCTGGCAAAGAGCCCTTCTCTCTGGTGAGCCAGGATGCCTCATGCCAACGCCTACGCTTTCTGCGTCCCCTGGCAGCGGTGGTTATATCACACTGTAAATAAGAAAGCACAAATAAGAACCCTGGCCAGAGGCAGAGCAAGGTGTTGGCAAACTTACTGTAGTGTTTACTGTTTGCGATCACTGTCTGTCAGATGACACTGTGGTGTGCCAGTTGAGTTGATGTGCTAGCTCCGTTTAGGAAAAGAAGTACTGAAGGTATAAGATTCTTTAAAAAAAAAGTTTGCAGCAATGAAAGTTTGGGGACCAGCTGTATGTGTTATAATGTAGCGGGATCTTCTGCACTGGAGGGGCTGGTTTCACTATGTTCTCACTGTATTTATCATTCTCATTGGCAGGGCAATGGGGAAAAGTCCCCCAGACAGAGGAGGCCCTCGAGCCCGAGCTCCAACAGCTCTCTTGGGGGTTATGGGCGCTACACTCCATCCCGCTCGCCCCAGAACTACAGCAGGCCAGGTAGGGACCCGAGCCTGTGCCCAGCGCTGGGGTTTGCCCAATCATTGTAATTGTGATTTCTTTCGGAGGGGGGGTTAGCACACTCTCGTACACAATAACATTTTTATGTCACAAATCTCCCTTCTTGTAGTAATAAGTAACAGTGAAACCGATATTAATGATAACAAAATTGGTTATAATGATATTAGTCTGCGGGTTGAGCTGCTTGTATAGCTCAGCAGCAGCCAGGACTCCTTGTAGCCTCTCCTGAGCACCAGAGCTATGCCCTCTCTGCCCAGATCTGTATTCTGGAGGCGACTATGCAGCCCTGCCGGGGACCTCCCACTCCTTTCCTTTGTGTGTGTCTGCCCGCTGTGGGGGTGGTGGGCGCTTCACCCCCCAGGTGGGCCACACGGGTTCACTGCCCCTCAACACCCCTCTGCTGCTCGCGCCGCAGAAGCACAACTATGTACCCTACTTCAAAGGTACCCCCCACCAGGGGACATGTTATGCAGTGCAGGGGGGAGGGGGCCTAGGGCAGGCAGTGACAGCTCTTGAGGACCACAGTGTGTGCAGGAGTTTCACCCACATTAGCTATGCGTATCTCTCTATGAGAGCATAGAAGGTTCATGGTTATTGATGGAAAGAGCAGAGCTGTACAACCTGCTGAGCACTGGGGTTGCTGGGATTGCCCACCCCTAATGACCCTCCCCCAAGTGTTGCCTCCAAAGCCAAGATTGCTTCTCTTTGTTCCCATGCCGTATCAGGGAACTGGAACCATAACCCTACTAACACTGCAGTGTGTGTACCTGTTGGGTTGCCTTGACAAGGTGTAACAGGCATGTAAAATGGGCTGGAGGTACAGGTGCAGAACACAGTGCTACCAGCAGACCACCACCTGCATGCATAACCTGCGATTGTTGTGAAAGATTACGTTTGAAGGGAAAACCGAGTCAGCGGGTCCAGTTTGCAGGGGGTACGGGGCTGTCTGAATAACACGGGAAGGCACTACCCCATAAGCTCCTCGCTCTGGAACCTTCTTCTGACACAGGTAGAACCACGTCCCTGTGCTTTCCTTCCCCCACCCAGGGTACAAGCAGGACCCCCTCCTTGAAAATAGGCCTAGGACCTCCCTGCATCTCAGTTTGTCTGCATACGGTAAAGCACCACCCTCCTCTGTCCTTTGCCCTGGACCATCCCTCCCTCCGTCCCCCTGCGTGTTCCAGTCCGTGTGCTGTGATGCATGACGGGGGCCCCCGAGGAGGCTGTGCAGGAGATGACACACCACACATCGTGCCCAAGTCTGTGTTTCTGTGTTTTGACTGCAGCCATCTGTGGGATGTAGCCGTGGACGATGGAAACGTGACCGCTCGTGACCCCTTGTGACCACTCATGACTGCTCACTTCTCAGTGTGTTGTTGTTTTTGTTTTGTGGGCGGGGTCGGGGTGCCTTGCTGGTGTCTGTGATCAATGGGAGCAATGCTGTGAGTATGCGCTCAGACTGCAGCAGTACATCTAGCTACACTCAGACACCACTTTGGCCTGTGCCCATGGGGGGTGTAAGTAAAACAATTTTAAACTGGGACCTGAAAAAAGGATGAACCTGTCTGACTGATACCAACATACAGACTGAGGTTTTCTGAAGCCATCTAAACGTGTGTCTGCCAGAGGAAACTCACCTTATACACCAGGCCTCTGATAGGATGAACTACTGGACAGAGTGGGCCACAGCTCAGCTCTACCGCACTCTGCTGGACACAAGAGCCTGAGCACATATATAGCTGGAGGTCCTGCAGATGAGCTCAGCTTGAGGCTTTCCAGCAAAAGCAGAGTAATGGAAATTAAAGCACTCCGTTGAGACTGAAGTGAAAGACTAAAGTAGCAGAAATGCGCCTGGTGCCATATTCCGTCTTCAGAGAGGCTGAATTCTGCAGCACGAACACGCTGTGTTTCATAAAGGGTGAAATGAGCCATGTCACTGCACCAAAGGTGAGGATGTATGTGAATCATTTCCTGCTGCGCAGCTGGACGACAGTTGGAATGCTGACATCATTTTTGGAGAACTTTTAAGCAATGCAGAGCTCTATCGGCTCTGCCAAAATGCACCACCCCGTCTCCCCGCCTTATCAGACACATCAGAACTACCCCTGACGGCGGTTCTGATGCGGTGGTCACACACGGTTGTATTCAGGTTTTTGCTGTCAAGCTGCACAGTCATATGGTGTCACAGCACTGTCGTGGGTTGAAGCGATGCATGGCACCTGTGAAAGGTGTGAGTACAACCCGAACAACATCTGCATGGGGCAAACTGGACAGAAGAGCGAAAGCAAAGCGATCAGTGAGTCCGACGTGTGGGTATCTCCACAGTAGAGCTGGGAAGACCTGACACCTCATTTTCTCTAAACCAAATGTGAACAAAACTACTTTCCAGCAAGTGAGTTGACACGTTTGACTGACAGGGCAAGGGGCAGAAACTAAGTCTTACTGGGGTGTAGGATGTTGCCTCATCAACACCCCTGTCCTCCAAAAGGCAGCTCCCCCCACCCCTCCACCCCTGGGCAAGCTGAGAGAAAGGGCTTTCCTTGCACCCCCCAAGGCCAACAGATGTGTGCTGGAGATGCCTTGTAGGTGTTTAACGGTGCTAACAGCACTGCGTGTATCAGCGTGTGTGTGTGTGTGTGTGTGTGTGTGTGTATGTGTGTATGTGTGTGTGTGTGTGTGCGTGTGTGTGTGTGTGTGTGTACGTGCCTGCGTATGTGTGCACCCGTGCAACTTTTGTGTGTGAGACAGTGACATCATCGCGGTTCACTTTTCGTTCTGGCCTTGGCGTCTTCAGAGACGCCTCATGGTGGGTCGACTTACTCCAATAACAGTTCTTCTTCCTTCTTTGTGCCCGTATTGTGTGTGTGTGGAGTGTGTGAGCGCTGGCCTGCGCTCTTCCAGCGACTCCATAATCCAGCTGCCTGTGATGGTCTTCAGGCATCATAACCGCCAAAGTCAACATTCCTGTAACTCTCAGGGCCTCAAGTAGGATTAAGTTTAGCTAATAAAAATCTTTTTTAATTCATTTAGGTGGAAATGACAATGCAATCAGCATTAATATATTTCCTGATGAATTAAAAGTATTTCATTCTGTGCAAACCTCTCTGACCCGAACCGCAGCACACCCACGCCGAATGGGTCCTCGAGGTAAATCGACACCCATCTGGATTTTGACTTCTGCTGCTCTTCACCCTCACAGGTGGCTGGGTTACTAGTACTGCTCACAACGAAGCAGCTTCTGCTGTATCTGCCTGTCCTTTGCCCTCCCATCTTCTGTGTGTTTTATCTCTCTTCTTTGCTTTCCGTTGCCCCCTGGAGGTAGTGAAAGTGGGCGGAGCACCCCCAGTTTGTCTGCATATTCAGATGGAAAATCTCCCTCCTCCACGTATGTGCAGGCACCCAGGCACTTCCACATCCCAGGTAGGAAGTTGTGATGCCGCTGTCACCTGCTGACCGCTGACCTTTCTGTTGACCGTTCCTTTCTGAATCTTCAGCCATTCTTTTTCCAAGAGCAGATGTATTTTCCGGTTAATATCTGCTTTTCAGTCTTGCCTTTTTAACTCCGGTGATTGTCTTGGAAAAGATGATGTGGTAAATGAGTTATGGAACGAAGTGGACACGCAGCAGCTCTCTTGCTCTTATGCTCTCCTCATAGCGTATCCCCTTCCTCCGCTGTGTCCACTACCATGGCACTCCGTCTGCAGACCAGTGTCCATGAGTTCAGCTGACCTCTCGCTCCAGCTTTAAGGCATGTTCACATCAAGCTTGGATATAAACAGCACAGGCGAATTCCTCCAGCGAAGTTACCTCGCACGAGAACCAGCTTGTCCCTCAGATTTCCCTGAAAGGGTTGGACAGTAACGGCAACCCAAGCCATTAAACTCTTCATTTGTCATATTATATATTGTAGCCTTTGGTCTTTGCATGTGTCTTGCTTCTTTTTCTCTCACAACTAGAGGCCAGTTAAAAATGACTCGAAAAGAAACTCTGATGCACATGTTTTTGTTTAAGTGACTCACGTCTCTGAAGGGGAATACGCCTTTTCTATCGTACTTTTTCTAAGCATAGTTTCATCCTTGGATGCTGAGATATAAAAACAATAAACTCAGACCAGATGCCGATATTGACTCGGGGGGGGGGGGGGGGGGG
>UFQX01000302.1:261406-291975 GCA_900497675.1 Arapaima gigas | reverse complement strand
GGGGGGGGGGGGGGGGGGGGGGGGGATACTATGCTGTGAAAATGTATTTGCCCCCTGTGTAATTTTCTCTGTGCAAACTTTTCACATTAAATTCAGTCAGATCTTTTGGCGCTTTGAGCAGCGTAAGAATGGCACCTGAGGGAGGCAAAGTGACACAGTTTTGTTGTTATATCTTTTCCTTGGGGCAGAAGATAACGAAATGTGTGGAAAAACGAATGAGCGTATTTTTCCGCAGGCGTGAAAAATAAATGAATGCAGTTGGAAACATATACAAATGTAAAATAAATGAATGAATACATGTAAATGTAAAAGTAATTGGTGCCTTAACTTTAATCAGCCTAAATAAGGGGCTAAATAGTTGTTTGAATCCAGTCAAGCCTGCAGAGTGGAAAAAAGTGCAGAGAATTAGCCGTTTTAGAAGTACATTTATTAGTACTTTTCTGAGACACATCTGCAAGTGAGCATGTGAAGTCTGCGCACATGCTGGCCCTTCTCCTGCTGCTCCTTCATTCAGTGACAGCCGCTCTCCTGCTTCTCTGTCCCCCCTCCCCCCATTCTGTCGGCCTCTCCGCTCCATCTTCAGACACCTCGGCCAAAGACAATATCTATAAGAAGCCCCCTATCTACAAGCAGCATGGTACAGTCCGCCCCGCTCCGTGAGCCCGTGTGTGCATGGTGGACATGCGGCTGCATGCTGGCTCCCCACTCCCTGTCTCCCACAAGGCCACTCGTTTTCCGCAAGGTTCCGGTAGCTCCATTACACCGAGCTACAGAACTCACACCCCACAGACAGGGTGTGCAGAGTTTTAGGACACATTCGTATTGTCAAGTTTACAAACGTAAGTTATGTGAAGGTCCTGCAGTTGTAAAGTTGAGAAGGATGCTCCATTTGCATTAGTTCAGTTACAATACAGCTGTCTAAATTTGTAGCAAAAACATCCTCTAAGGAATTTAGAAATAATAAATTGTATGTTCAGTCCTCTCTGCTTAAATTCTTAAAATCTCAACCAGTAATTCCATGGAATTACGGGAACTGGCTTTCACCATGGCAGAGATGCATTTTTAACAGTGTTATGACTGACAGATGTCCTTGTGGACAAGCCCCTCCTCCCTCACAACTTCCACCCTGAGGATTCTAAGGTGACCTCCACGGTCCCTGTAGCTAGAGCTGGAACCGGCCATGGAAAAGGAGCCAGTGACGGGACGCATAGCTCGTGCACGCTGAGCCTCCTCAGTTTACATTTCACTTGTGATTCGTGCGTCCTCACCACCACCGTCACCATCATCATCGTCTCCATGTGCCCGTTTCCAGTAGATTGCTGTTGATGTGGGACTTGACGTCGTCGATTCTCCCTGGGTTCTGAATGTTAACTTGAGGCAGTGAGTGTGTGACCTCTCTGTGTCCTCTTTTCATTTTCCTGCTTCTGCTGTAGGTGTCCATTTTTTTTCTTATTATTAGTTCATTAAACATTGTGAATTAATTGTGAAAACCATAACATGTTCATAAAATCACAGTGTTAGAAGTTGCTGCAGGCTCTTTTTCTACAAGGGCCGTTTCCGCTGCCCTCTAAACAGGAAAAAACTTTGTTCGCGTTGCGTTTCTGCTTAGAGGCAAAGTAGCAATTGCTTTTTTAAACGCTATATTTGTATATTTATAATGGCAGTTTATATGCATTTCACTCTGCTAAACTGCTGAGATTTCGTTGTGACTAAATAGCTTGTTTTAGGCCATTTTGTACTCAGCAGCTGATAAACACAGTGATGCCAAAGCAGCAATTCAGGGTTTCCATCGATGTCTTTGTTGTCGGTGCCGTTATCACTTTTCTTGCCTGTGTTTTCCGTGAACTTCTTGTTTCAAGCAGGTGTCTGCATGCTGCACCGCCTTTTTTAGTTTCTCAGTGTTGAATGTGAGTGTTTTTACTTTTACTGTTGTAAAATGTGACTGCGGTGCATGTTTGGATCAGTGTGACACCCCTGTGTGTGCACTGTGTTTCCAGCCTCCAGAACATCCTGGCAGGAAGGCGATGATTTGGATAGAAAGGTATGTGCGCCTAAGAATATAACTCCATGACAGTTATAATTGTTGCCGATTTCTTAAAAGCTCCAGTAACAGCTGTTAAGTAATATAGGGCCTTCAGAGAATCTTGTTACATACATCACTCTACAAAATACATACAGCTGACGGTTTACACGGTATGTTTTTAATGCCTGTTTACAGGCAAACAGAATGACTTCCGTGCTGCAGGAAATTGGCTACCGCTTCCAACCATGAAGCCAAACTTTCCATTTTTGTTCAGGTCTCTGAAGACGAAACCAAAGCTCTGGGATGTTTTTTTCTTACCAGCATTCCCTGTTCATCTGCAGATGAAAACAAGCTGGGCAATCTTAAAGGGCGACATTGATGGACAGTCAAGTCCTGAGTACATTGACTCCAGGACATCCACGCGTAGCTTGCCTACTGACTCCTCTCAACCTAGTAAGCTCCACCTGTACCTCCACAGACACTTCCTAGTCCACGAACTACCGTAGACATCAACACCTCCCAGCCCACCCAGACACCTTATAGCCCTTTAAGTATCTGGCCACATACATCTCTGTACCCATTATGCATCCTCTGACTGACACGTAGCTCTCAGTTAGGTACCTTCCCACTCGTACCTTTCAGCCTATTCATTATTCTGATTTCTCTTGACTTCTCCAACAGCAGTAAATATAATCCAACATCTTAGTGAGCAGCATGTTGGTAGATTCAGTTCTGGCTGCTCTGTCATATGTGCAGATGCCTACTGATCATCATGTACATCTCCATTGCAGATTTCCCCTACAATAAGTCCACCTCCTTGCCAGGTTATGGCAGAAATGGAATCTACAAGGTAAATTTGAAGTACTGCCTCTGCTTGACCACAGTTGATGCAGGAACAGCATCCGGTCCTGCATTTATTTTTTGTCTCCATGCCAACTGTTTCCACCTCTGTCTGAGGACTAATTCGCACAGGTGATACCCGAACTGTAAGGTGAACAGGTGGACGAGTTCTTCAGCATCTATCCCAATGGAGCCAGGAGCCCTTTTAGCTGTGGGCTAACGCTAAGCGTGCAGGGCTCTGCAAGGAGCTTTTAAACATACATGTGCCAAACGCACCACCTTTCCAGTGAGCCAAGCCAGCTCGGCCCCACGTTTTACTATGATTTAAACACAGACATTCTGCCCGGCCCATACAGCAGGAATTTGTGCCATTCAAATGCCTCACCTCTCAGTGTCATACTTCATTTGACTTGTGAATCCAGTGGTTTGAACATTAAAATGCTGGAGACATGGCCTGTCCCATGGTTTAGGCTCCTGGGTTGTGAAAATGTTGGGTAATTACTGTAATTGTTGCTTTTAAAGCCCCCTCAGGGCTTTAAGTTTCCAAATAAACATTTCTGATGCGTTTTAAATGTGACCGTTTTTCCTCTTTCAAAATGTTTCATTATTTTGATTTTGAAAACCTGATTTTATTTAAGAAATATTTTATTCTGTGTTTATTTCTCTTCTGGATGAAGCTGAGAATGCGCTGTTAGACTTCCTTTCCAGTATGTGGCAGTATTGCTCACCCATTGTTTCTCAAGGGAAGAAGGCTTCTCTAGAGAATATTTTGAAAAAAGCCTTCTGAAAGTTTTATACATGTAAAGGTGTGAGATGATTGAAGCAAGCTGTTCTGAAGTAAACATGAATTTCAAGCTTTCCGAATCTCCCAGGCGGTAATGAATATTATGACCAAACAGCTAATGGAGCGTCGACACACAGCGCTGGATGAGCCCCCAGAGTCACTTAGGTTAGAAAAATTTGCCCAGCCCTCCTATGGTTTATCCACAGGGTTCTAATGGGGATGCTGAAGTTGCCCCACAATCCACTATGAAACATAGCTGTGTACAGGAGCTCTGTCTCATGTGAGCCACTGACCCTGGAGAGGTATAGCAGTAGGACAGGCGTCTTCCGTATAACTGAATCTAATGATTTTGTATCCCTGTCCAGGCGTCAGACCTTGCCGAGGACGACCCAGAGCAGGACTCCAGCTGGGGCATGAGAGGTAAGGCTTTGAAGTGCTTGCTGTGTCCACACTTAGTGTCTCAAATCACTACAGATGCAGTGGTTACTGTGACCAGTTTGTTGATGCTTCCGATCCTCTGCTGTTCTCTTATTGATTTTTGCCAGTGCGATGCATTTTTTCCAATTTTTGCATCACTAACTGGAATTTTTACAAGAAAGTATCAGCATATGTATGTATGAAAATGGCAGCTGGCACAGTGATTGCAGCAGCTGCTTTGCAGGGGAAGGACCCAAAAGCATCAGATAAATAAGTAAATGAAACTTATAAGTTTTGAAAGTGAACTACTAAAGTTACTTAAGCAGGAGCATATGGAAATCAACACTAGTATCTGCTGCAGGTTTGTCTGTTCTGCCACACTGGCAGTGAAAACTGTGATTTGTGTTTCACACAAAACACCTCCAGATGGATGGTGAGGAGTGGTGACCAGCAGGACACTCTTAGTCATTCCAATAGACTGCCAAAGATTGGAAAAGCATTGGGGAGGTGCACTGGTCCAATCCTAATGGATTTAGTGTTTACGGGCTTTTCATACACAAACAGGAAAAACAGCTTAAAATACCATTTGCATTTGTAAATTTTTTTTTTTGTTTGCTCTGTGGTTTCTTATTTGAACAACAGCATGGTTGTTAATGTTTTGTCTGATCTCTCCTTTTTCCTCTGCTCTAGAGTACAAGGTAAGGGAGGTCCAGCGAGAGGTGCCATGTGAAGGTGCAGTCAGGCCAAGAGGTTATGGGTTTACTGTCTCCATGGAAATGGTACCTATTGTCTGACAGTGAAGGATATTTTGTGTGTGTGTGTGTGTGTGTGTGTGTGTGTGTGTGTGTGTGTGTGTGTGTTTGTTTGTGTGTTGGTTCCAGATCTACCCCTACGACATGCTGGCAGTGACTCACCGGGCTCGGGTCAAGCTCCCCAGGGATGTGGACCGAACCCGACTGGAGGTATAGTGCTCCTCTCTCTCTGCACTATTCTACGTTACATCTTCTCATCAGTAAGAGCGAATTCAGTGTTTTGCCCTTGAATTTTAATTCCAAAACATGATGGAGAGCTCAAAGTTCAGCTCAGATCTCATTCTCTCTTGGCTCTGTCGAAAAGTAGTGCTCTTTCACCCCACTTCCCAACTGTCCTTCTGTGTTCACATGGTGCCAAGGGGTTAAGACTGCAGCTCAGCTAAACGCTGGTCCCCCTGTGGTGTGGAGTGAAGCCCGCTTAGCGAATTAGGCCACCCTGCAGTTGTCGCCTTACTAGCCCTGTCCTGTCTGTAGCCCACGTGCTGGGCAGCCTGCGGGTCGAGTGAGTCTGGTCATTTAGGGTCTGTCTCAGTCCCAACTCATAAACCTGTGGCAGCAGTTGAGTTCTGGCCTCATTCATTTTTGTATATTATTATGCAGATTGTTTTAGCTGTGTTGGGAGCTCCAAGACCACCTTTCAGGGGGGTTTTAGTACGAACCGCACTGGTGACAATTTAGTGAAGCTGCACAGACTACGTCCAGTCGGAAGTGGATTTCAAGGTAGGGATTGTTCCCCAGGAACGTGCTTATAGGAACCACACAAAGGGCGTTTTGTCGTCTGTCCCAGAATTCTGGTCTCTTGGCCCCAGGATTTCTTTCCATTGCGAATTATTTTAACATTCCTGACTCATAACAAAAGTGTTTTTGTTTTTATGGTGCTTTAATAGAAACTATGTGCCTTAACAACACAGCATTTCTATAAGAAAATTAAACATTATTAAATATTATAATCAGTCAAATGGTACAGAAGCAGAAGTTTTTCAGGCAGTGTAGAGTACACTCTACAACCAGCCAAGTGTAGCCCTTCTTTGTTGTTTATACATCCATCTTATAAGTGGTGTTTAAGCAAAATTGTGGCATCAATTTAACAAAACTGTTGTTTGCTTTCTTAATCACTAGCTGAGTTACCTGGCACTGGCCAGGTTAGAAAGTGGAAAGGTAATAAGCAATTTTTTTCTTTTAATAAACTCGAAGGAATATTTAAATGCTCAAAAAAACAACACTTCTCAAAAACATGTGACAAAACATAAAATGTGGAACACATCTGACAAAACAATATCCTTCAAATCACCCACTTTGTACCTGGAATTTAGAGTACAGAAATCTCATAAAACTTTTGTATCAAAGTCAACATTTCATTGGATTCAGTTTCAATACATCTGACAAATAGCATCACAGACATGTAACACACTAAAACATTACATACCTTGATAATAAATATTAAAATTTGAAAAGCAAATATCCATCCCCATCATTACTCAACAACAAAGAAGTCAACATTTTCATTGAATACAGCCATAATTCCAAAATGCAATCATATTATAAAAACTCACAATATAAACCCCAAAATGTCACACACACTTCTCCAAATTACCAACAAAGCAAAACAAATCTCACAGTTTTCCATCAAAGGCGTCAAAAATAACAACATAATATGCCATAATACTCATGGCTCACACGCATACTATTCCCAGTCGTTCCTTACATACGTCAGTGAAAAATAACCACAAACCCACTCGTGTTTGCGTACCCACCATTCATTCCGCCCTCGACACTCCACAAATTAACACAAAAAAGCCCCCAAAACCACTTTCAACAATCAAGACACCGCCTAGAAAACAAAAGCTCTCAAACTTTGTCTCCAGTTACAACTCCGCACCTTAAGACGTATTCCGTGTCCAACAGTCATCAACCAGTAATCACTTCAGTCAACACTTAGTCATCCATCATCTCCAGCTACACACCCAAAACAGCACCATAACAGCCATAAAACACATTTCAAATTAAGGCCCAATCCAGCACACAGAGAACCACCTCACAGCCCAGAATACACACACTTAACACCTACACTGGTATTTTTATTTGTGCACATATTACAACTACTGACTCCTGTCGCCACTCGACATCTTGATGATGATGATGATGACGATGACAATGATGATGGTGTTTTTCCAACATTAAAGCACCCCTCCCCGTCCCCCCTCCCTGTCACCAGTTTGAGGCTTTCCCCCATCCCCCCTCCCTGTCACCAGTTTGAGGCTTTCCCCCATCCCCCTTCCTGTCACCAGTTTGACGCTTTCCCCCATCCCTCCTCCCTGTCACCAGTTTGAGGCTTTCCCCCATACCCTTCCTGTCACCAGTTTGAGGCTTTCCCTGGTCCCCCCTTCCTGTCACCAGTTTGAGGCTTTCCCCCATCCCCCCTCCCTGTCACCAGTTTGAGCCTTTCCCCCGTCTCCCCTCCCTGTCACCAGTTTGAGGCTTTCCCCCCTCCCCCCTCCCTGTCACCAGTTTGAGCCTTTCCCCCATCCCCCCTCCCTGTCACCAGTTTGAGGCTTTCCCCGGTCCCCCTTCCCTGTCACCAGTTTGACGCCTTCCCCTGTCTCCTCTCCCTGTCACCAGTTTGAGCCATTCCCCCGTCCCCTCCCTGTCACCAGTTTGACGCTTTCCCCCATCCCCCTTCCCTGTTACTGGTTTGACATTTTCCTCCGTCCCCTACCTGTCACCTTTCCTTTTCAGTGTAGAAAACAAACAAAAAAAGTCTGATTTATATGTCATGATTGGCAGATAGATGCTCACATATAATAACTACAGGCTTGTGGGGAGCCAGTGTGTAGTTTCCTGTGAGCGCAGTGACGTGTGTGAGAGAGAAAGTGTGTAACCATCATGGTTGTCCCATTTGGTCAGCATGACGTACACTTTGCATATGACATAACTAAGTGATGCCCGTGACATCAGGAGTCCCACTTCTCCAAGTCTTATTTGAAAGACAGAACATTACATATTCAAGATAGTATATCACCTTTTTGAGCTTAATGGACTTAACCACGTAGAAAACTCACTTAGGGTGAAAAGTACCCCTGTGCCAGATTTCAGGTGTGTAGCTTGGAAAACAAAGCTGTGCATGAAGAACAGACACTGGACTTTATAGATACGGAGATCTGGGTCCTGAGTGATTTGAGAAATTGAGAATCAGATGTTCATCAGTTCATCAGTTTATGAATTGGAACAAGTGAACAATCCAGTGCATCACATTGTTTTAATATTTCAGGTGGTTTCCTCGTATAAAAGTTTAAATAAGAACATTAAAAATAATTGTGTTATAAGTGCAATTTGGTAAGCATAAGTGCTGTAAGTGTTGTACCGTCTTTCGGCGGGGCATAGTGATAATCTGTACCTTTTGAGTGGCTGGGAGTTGGCAAAACGAACCCCAAAATGTAAAAAAATTTAATGCTTAAAGTAATTTTCAGGCATACAACTATGATTTTTATCAACAAAATTATTATTATTATTATTATTATTAGTAGTAGTATTATTAAGACCCTTGGTTGTTTTTCTCCCTAGTGGTAGGATATTGAACAAAATGCTAAACTGTGTGTTTATTTTTTTTAAAGTGACTTACTGCAGTGTTGTCGTCGTGAATTGTGTATCTTAGTTGGGTACCCCGTAGAAGGCTGTATATCCGTGCCTCTCACCTGTCTGTGCCCGTTGACCCACTGTCACCTCGAGCAGGAACAAGTCACACATCCAAGCCGTGACACTGACGCTGCAAAAAGTGCCACTTTCTGCACGTTACAAAGGAGCAGAAGAGCCGCTGCCCTTGCAGCTGACATGCCGTGTCTGACACAGGCACAAAGCTGCTGCTGACAGTGAGATCACAGCGCTTTGGCAGCCGGTACTTCACAGCTGTCAAAAATTAAAAATGATGGAGTATATTTCATCTTTTAAAGAGGGTTTTCCCTGCTTTTCCTCATATCGCCACAGTTTGCAATAGATTATAAAGTGTCAGCGATCACATTAGTTATACAAACGCTTTCACATTATTGGCGTGTTGCTCAGCAGATGCCTTCAGCCTGGCTTTTATAATACATATTAAAATAATTATACCAGCAGGCACGCAGTATAAGTACATAATGTGAACCATCATTGAAGTTATAATTCTGCTTTTACCTAAAAAGGCAACATGAATGGCAGTTCTGATCCCTTCACAGTATAATAGCTTTGGTTTCACACGCTCGGTGATGAAATCGCTCCTCATTACAGCTCTTTCTTAATGGCCGACTCCCCTGTCCAAGGGTGCAAATTTCTGGACGAGGCCCCGTTGGGTAAAGTGAGCACTATTTGTTCTATGTGGCCTTTCTGACAGTCTTCCCCCCCTCTGAAAAGCTTCCAGAAGAGTCAGTAGTAAGGTGAATTCTCATCAGTTGAACACCTAATTACTATTACTTTCAATGGTAAAAATATTTATGGTTTCCTGAGCCCAAAAACTGACACCCGTTAATGCCAAAGTCACCAAATTCCATCAGGACGGACAGTTTCTTCACTAGTTAACATTAGTTATCATAACACAACATACCTGCCGGTTTCCCCATTAAGCTCTGTCTTCCTGCACTTTGTCAGCTCTTTCGTAGCTATTAGGCACCGTAGATTTATCAAATGCTCACAAACAAGACATGCATAGATATGACAGTCATTGTTTGTGTATTAATTGAACCTTTAATGTAAAAACAAAATAAACTGATGAAAACAATGAATGAATTCACACTCTAGTTGAAGTGGCTTGTGCGGTCCAAACTCTCCCATGATTATTGAGATTAAAACAGGTGAAATAAGCAAACACGGGGTAATGGAGACCGAAAATGTGACACAGAACAGGCCAAATTATAGCTGCAGAGAAGACCACATGCTGGCTTAGGTTTTGTGCCGCTCAGCTGCCGGAAGGGGCACAAAATCCCTGTAAATGCCAAGAAGAATGTCCTAAATTAGCAGGGGTACTAAACAAAACTACTCGCAACCTTAAGTTCCCGTAAACCAATGCCTGTATCTCAGGGACGACAGTACATCATAATATGAGCCTATCACTAGTTCGAGCTTACATTTTTGTTTCATGGGACACTTGTGAAGGCTAAGGTTAAAGAAGAACACACTCACAGGCCTAACTGCAGGAAGGCGGTGGCAGCTATGCTCCTGTCATGTGTCCCATTCTCCACTTCAAAGCAGTCAATGAGGCCGCTGGGGTCAAGTCCACGCCCGCTCTGAAGTTTTGGGTTTCTGTAAAGGCATGTTTTACTCACTGCAGAAATTGAGGGCAGGTGTCTGGCCTCGGTCACATATGACTTCACTCATGACATCAGAGGGCACTTGGCTCGTGCTGATCTGAGATGGTCATAAACACTCTCTAATTAGAATATTGGAAGTTCAGCGTTCTCTTTCACTCATAAAGATTGTTCGAACCTCCTTTGTCAACCATGACTTCACCAAGATATTTATGGGTTTTGTTAATCAGCGTGAAACAATGGTTATTGTTTCATTAATCTAGAAGTTTTGCACAACCAGGTGTCCAAGGTCTCCAGCCAATATGCTGTGGTGTCCAAGCCACTGTGGAAGAGTGGTGAGACTTTCGTGCTGCAGACCTTACGGTAGAATGTGTACACCAGTGGTCACTGAGAAAATACCCTTTTTTCTCAATTTGGGCCCAAGAACTAGATCTAGTACAAAGTTAAGGGACACACAGAAGCAGGGCACTTACTGGAATATCTCCAGCATCCTGTCTAGCACTATAAATCAGTTATATGTTAGCTAAACAATGTAATAATAAAAATAGGCAGAGTCTCTTATTACTCTGGAAATACCTGCAGGTTCATGGTTTAGGACTGTGGTGCCAAACTGTACGGTGCTTCCTGCTGCACTTTTTAACATGTCTTATCTTAAAGTTTTGTCTTTGTTCTTTTCAGCGACATCTGTCCCCCGAAGACTTCCATCAGGTGTTTGGAATGACCATTGAGCAGTTTGATCGTCTTGCTTTGTGGAAGAGGAATGAACTCAAGAAGAAGGCGAGACTTTTTTAAACACGGCTAAAGCAAACTCAACGAAAATGGTCAACATCAGGTCTGTGTGGGGAGAAGGAAAAAAAATCAGACAAAATGTATACATTACTGCCGTGCTGCTTTTCACCTGTGACAGCCTGGGTAGGGAGGGGGTTCGGCAAGAGCCGCTCAAGGGGCCGATAATGTCGTCGCAGTGTTGCCCATACGTGGAAGCGCTGCTGTCTCCGTGTCCTAGCAAAGCTACAGGAACGTTTGTGGGCCGTTGGGAGTGGAGCTACATTTGCATGGCCAGCTGTCCTGTTTGCCGCTCCCCGCTTTCCACAGTTCCCAGGCAGTAATACACACAGTGAGCTTCCCAGTCCCAGCTCAGCTTACGTTCATCTCAATAACAGTAGTTTGAGCTTTCCGCAGTCGCAGACCACATATACTGTAGAGCAGCATGCTGAGGCCAAAGAAATGGTCAGGATTTCAAGAATTCTGAATTTTTGTTTAATGTAAGAACTTATCAGTAGCACCTTCTTCGATCACTAAGTCGTGAGTTCACCTGTTTTCGGCGTTTTAGTTTTGTGTAACGGACTCTTCTTGGTGCCCTGGAAGCCCTAGAACACACGAAAGCACTGCTGAGTGCACTGCTGTCAGTGGCCGTAGCCAGATTGAAGAAGGGAAACATTTAAACACAGCATGAAATGCAATACAGTCAGTCAGAAATTGTTCAGGCCGTCCCTACATTATTGACTCCAAAAATTGGTTTAACATAAATTCTTCTAGACTTCTTGAAACAAATATTGCACTCGTGTAGACTTATTGTATTTTGTCTTATGGAGGATGTCCTGTATATATTATATTTCACAGGCTTCTTCCAGATAATAGATATTTTCAGCAACACTGGGTAATTTCAGTTTAAACAAACAGTGTATTATCTCTAATTGATGCTTTAACATACATGGATGGCCTTTTGAAGGTTTGCCATAAAAGCCATTTATTTTTCTGTGGTCCTCCGCCTATTATTTATTGAAGGGATGTAAAGTTAGTAACAAAAGATGTTGGTTTCTTCTGTCTTATTTACATATTTTGCTACCATACTGCGAAAATAAGAATGAAGATGAACAGGAAAATCCGTTACTGCTTTCAATAAGGGCGGCACCGCGGTGTTCTGATTCCTTCCCACACTCCAAAGACATGTTTCTGGTGGATTTGTGACTCGCCGTTTGTGTAAGACTTTGAGTGAATGTGCGTGCTTTCCTTAAAACTGGTGATCCATCCTGGGTTTACCTTGGCTCACACCCTACGCTTCCAGTATCGGGTCTGGACCACCGCGACTCTTAATTGGACATGCATTTACTGATAATGTGTACGTGCTTTTTGTAAGGTTTAATTTACAGTGGAAAATATGGAAAATTGTAGAAAACAAACCTTGTGTGGGAATGTGATTTCTTTCTGTATCACACAGACTAATTTCGACAGTATGTGCAGAAGCCTCCCTTCACCATCATATACACTAACCAACACAGACTGGTCGTTTATTTTTTTTTCCATTTTTAACAAGCAAAATGTTTATTTTTTGAAGAAAAAAAAGTTTTTGTGCCGACATGTATTTGAAGTGAGCTATTGAGCCGTCCTCTGCGTGATGGCGTTGCGGGGCCTCGGTGAACATGAACAAGAGTGACAGTGTTTGAATGATAAGCAGCTCTACATTTTACAGTCCAGTCCACTGTGTGATGGTGGTTCTATGACCCCCAAGCTGTTTTCTTACCAATAATTGGAAGAAGAATAGAAATATTGCTATAGTTGTTCTTATTATTTATAGTCCCTGAACAGACATTTGGGGGAAATGATGTATTTTTTTCCAAGGTTTCCTTTTAGAATGAAACAACCAGCTGTTCATTTCTGTCCTGTTTATGATATCATTTTCTGAATGCAATTTTATATTTTTGCCTCTGGCTGTGTATTTTCTTTTTCTTTTCGCAGAGCTGATTTTGATAGCAACACACAACGATGAAGTGTAGAGAGATTGTTTTTGGTCCTTAATTCCATTACATGGTGGTGTTACGTATGTGAATTAAAGCAGTCATGTTTGTCCCAGTGGCTCAGCAGTGCTCGCACTAAGGGTTCTGCTCTAACTCTGCCTCCTCTCTTGTTTTGCTTGCTGATGTGCAAGAAGAGCTGATGTCCACCGTAAAATAAACGTTTCATTCGGGAAAATCTCTCTGATGTTCTGTCATTTATGGCCTATTTTGAAAATATAAGAGCGGCCGCAGTGATCACGCTGTACATTTTTATTCTGGGAACCCTCACTGCACCGTTTTCTTTTGCACATCCCTACAAAGCAGTGACAAACTGGCACAGTTGACATTTCTTGTAACGATATTAGACTATAACAATATAAAAGAACTATTTACGCCGGTATCTGTCAATTGTTCAGATTGCACGCTATGGCGAATTACCCATTTTTACAACATGAATGGAACGAAACATAAGTTAGCACGTGATTGGCTCGACCTGGTGGTACTGAACGTTAAATAGTGGTTAAAGCCGTCGATCAATCTTAGTCCCACCCACTACCGCTGTCCCCGCCTCTTGCTGTCCATCAGTGGCTCGGTTAGTCTAGCGAAGTTCTGATTGGCTGTGAACACCGCTAATTACTGCTCACTTTGACAGAAACCGAGCGCGTGAACTGGCCGCGGTTGTGGTGGCGGAGGCGGAGGCGCGCGCTCGGTCTATTGTCGGAGCGCCGTTAACCGTGCGGTGACCGTTAAAGCGTTGGAAGCAGATGGAGAGCTGCGGGAAAGGTAAGCGACCGCTGCAATTGTCTCTTCCGCTCCGACGGCAGCTTGAGGAGGGCGGGCAGCTCGTAATTGGTGTCAATTGGTGTTTCTTTGAGGAGAGGAGGCGGTGAATGGAGCGGTTGACTGGCCGTTTGCGCCCTTTAAAAGCTCTATTTTGAATGGCCAAACGGTGCACAACCGTCGTTTTATAGGACAGTAACAGTTTTACACTCTGCCGGGTTCTTTGTTTCATTCAGCTTTGGTATTCAGAGCCACGGTACATGTTCACAGATCGAATTTACTTGCTCTAACCGCATGCTATTTTTTGAAAGTTCAGCAGGGTTATATCTGTGTGTGTGTGTGGGTGTGTGGGGAGGGAGCTTCGCTGCCGCGCGCAGACACAAAGGGAACCGGGGATGCGCTCCACGCGCCCGCCAACCCCCGTGACCCTAGGTGCGCGAGAAGGTCAGCTGGTGAACCACTCGATCGCTCCTCTTGAACCCAAATTCCAGTGATCCCAGCAAATAAACAGACTGGAACCCGGTTGTCGCTCTTGTTCCAAGGGCTTTAAACAATGAAGAATCGACGCTTAGGAGATTTGGTCGGTAGATCGCCCACCTTTTGGGTTCAGATTCGAATCCCACCTCATGCTTATCCTACATTCATGCAGTAAAACTTACCCAGCGGTAAAAACACTGAAATTACAAGTCACTTTGGGAAAAACAAATCAAATGAATAAATATATGAATCCAAGTTTTTATGAGACGTAAAACCAATTTAATAGCTGCATAATTTATTCCTGGTTACATGGAAATGGTCACTGCTGTTTGCTCATTGAAAAACATCAGTGGATCTGTGGGGGGGGGGGGTGTGGTAATGGGTGAATTTATTATTATTTTTTTGGTATTCAGAGTCTTTGTTGACTGATCATGTGGCACTAATAAGTCAAACAGTGGACATTTGGTGGGTGACACTTGTGATCACCTCTTTTGTTAAGCAGCTCCTGATCTAGAAGACAGCAAGACTCCAACACGGAGGCGGAGTTCAGCGATGTCAGTGGGGATTTTGTCAGCCCGTGGCTTTTTGGTTCAGTTGTTGTTCATGTTGCTGTTACTGATATCCAATCCTAATGGGCCTCAAATTCCTGGCAGCTGGTGCTGTTATTGTCACCATGCTGTGGATAATGACATCATAGCTGTGGGACATATGGGACCCGGGGATGGACCTTGGCATGAGGAGGACTCTTGCCCCGACCTGTGCTGGCTGCTGTGATTTGCCTTTGTCTGTATCATGCATCATGCGCTCCCCAAAACAGTAACAATTCTCACTTTATTCCTTATGTGATTAATTTAATTTAACCTGCATACACACACACACACACACACACACCAACAAAGATGGTGTATATGGGTTTATATGTTTGTATACATAAATTGTAGTGTCCAGTTAGCTAAGAGTGTTTAGCTCTTTGTTATAATTTCTGTTTTTGGACTTGGTTGGGGGTTGGTTAGCTGTCTTCAGCCCAGGGTTTCAGCTTTAATCCCTTCCTCTTCCACTAAGGCCACAAGTTACATCCTTCATTCCCTGTCTGTTGGGGGGTGGGCTGTCTGTGTTTTGCCCCAGGCTGAACTCCTGAGCTAGTCTCAGTGTGGGTTTTTCAGGGATAAGGGGTTGGTGTTGCACAACCTAGACAGGGTAGGATTTATTATTATTACTAATAGCACAAGAATTGTACAAAACAGTGGACAAAGATGAATTCCTGTATATGTGTTGATTTTAAAAAACACATGGCTGGGACATCTCCACAAAACTGAAATGTAATGGGGGTTTTTTTTTTGTGGAAAAAGTGCAACAATGTTAAGTTCACATGTTTTTGAGTTTCTCTAGGGGTTGGTTACCTATAACTCTTGTATTACGTTGCAATGGGGATCGTTGTAAAATCCATACTAATATAGGAAAAGGTAGGTGTGTGCGTGCACAGGCATGTGCTTAAGGACTGTGCAGCCGCTCTGCTGTGTAAGGGGGGTGTCATGCTCTACACTTCACACACATTTGTGTCCCTCTCTGCTGCTCCATTTAAAACACCAGTGTGACTGTGGGCCACAGGCCCAAGAGGAGAAGCCCCAGCTGCTAATGCTGCTCTCCTGCCCTCCTCCACCCTCTTGCAGTCCTCTCCCATCTGGCATTGTCAGGTCCCTGGTGTGAAACAGAGCTGATTGCCACCTGAGCTTGCTATTTTACCACCTGTGCCCTTTTACCCACCACCATCCTAAGGTCAGGTGTGACCATGCAGCCTCACTTCCTATATTTGGTCACCTGCCCTGAACAACTGCTTCTCTAACCCATAATTCATAGGGTGTATTTGCTTCCATTGGTAGAGGATCCCACTTTTGCTGGGGAGTCTTAGTGGTCGTGTGTGTCGCTGATGCCTTTCCATACTATGTGCTGTGAAAGTGTCGATCTAATTTGGTGAGAGCCTGCTTCACACAGTTGTTCCTGGGCAAACTGTTGAGATTGAATCTCAATAATCCTTTAAAAAATAGGAATGCCTGTAAGATCTTATAGCTGTGATTTTGGAACTTCAACTTTTTTGAAGCTCAAAATTGTAATGGACTTGTCTGGCTAGGACTCTTTAAATATCACCCTGCACAATTTATTTATTTATTTATTTATTTATTTATTTTGGGGTACATAAAACAATTGTTAGTAGTCAGTCCTGCAATAATGTGATAGTTTTAGGACACATCACCTTATGCTAATTTATGTACCAAAAATGTCTGTGTGGGGTTGGGGTGGAGCACTCTAGTTGTCATCTACAAAACACTTATTGCAAATCTAATGTTAAACTTGAAGATGGGTTGCAGCCTCCCACAAGCCTTATTCATCTGTACCCTGATATCTGAGCTCCTTGTTTCTAAGTTCCCCATATAACAAGCTATGTGGGTGTGTAAAAATGACCTGTCTCGGTATCTGAGAGGAGAAGTTCTGGCATTATGAGTGCTATATCGGAATGCATCTGAACCAGATCAGAGAAATGAACAAAACTGGTCTAAGTAGACAAAAGTTTCAAATATTTTGAATCCAAAACCAGGGGGCAGCACTGAGCCCAGCGTCAGTATTCGGTCTTTTCTTGTCATTTTTTGTCGTCTGCTGATGACTTCATCGGCCGGGTTATCACAGCCTTCAACTTCTAGTGTCCCAAGTGCAAAAAAAGAAAAAAATCCAGCAGTTTCTCATCCTCTGTACCACACAACTAAATAAAAAAAAAAATAACTGCCTATAAATACACAAATCTGTATTAATTACTTTGGTAATTGGTACTTAAACTGCTCCATCACAATGAAATTGGTATTTCAGAGTTTTGGGGATATCTTAGGGAAGGAAGGTGGGGGGACTGAGATGAGCTCAAAAGGAATCATAATTATCCTTATATGAAATTGCACTTGGATATAGGGGAATAGGTATATACTGCAAATAAATGGTAAAACACAGGAAATAATAATTCTAGTGCATTCTATATATAAAATAGACCTTCATGATTTTTTTTAAGCTCATCAAAATCACATTACCCACTGTCTGAGGTTTGCAAAAACTAGTGTTCAAACTTCTTTGTTGCCTTGTGTTCATTTATTTTTCTCCTGACTTGGTGTACCTGGCTTTATGTAACATTTCTTTAAAATGAAGGGTTTTCACTGTAAAAAACAGACTTGCTGTGTGATGAGCCATCGGGTTCTTGTTTTTGCTTTTTTTGGACTGTGTATTTCAGTTTTCCAAAGCTTAAGTTTTCTGATAAACTGCATTTGTTACTTCTGTTTATCATTCTTTCAGCTTTGAGTAATGGCATCATTTGTGCACTGACATCTTGCAACAACAAATTAGTTGGATGTGTGTTCTCTTTCTGATAACTCCTGGGATATTAATGTCTGATCCATCAGCCCAGAGCATAGGGTAAGGTTACTTGAAGCATGTGCTGCTTTTCTCTTATTTCATTACACCAGAGCACTTGTTTTAAAGTAAAAGGGATTATTCAGCATCTGCTCAGTCCATGATGTTATCACAGTACTGGAGAAGCATTTGGGAGAAACACTACTGTCAGTGTGGCCTGTTAAGTGCATTCCTTTAAGGCAAGAGGGTGACGTAGTTTGAAGCTCAGTGTTGCAGAGGGATGAACGGAATCTGGGCACAATGAGCTTTCTGTAATTCAATCGTGTGTTTGCTGCTGTTCTCACTTGCCCTGGTCTGCACAGAGGGCATTTTAAACAATTGGACTTCAAGAAGAGATCCTCTTAGGCTTAGGTTAAGCTGCACTGATGGAAGTCGTGTAAGAGACATTAATGCAGCAAGATGTCCAAACAACTGGACCTACAGTTCCGGCCAACATTATTGGCACCTTTGCATTTTAGGTATAACAATTTCTCCTGGGGGTTGCAAAGTGGGCAGTGAAACAGCATCACTTTCTTGTCTTCACCATCACAAAAGAACAAGGAATGAAAGTTCTTCTGAAGGTCTTGGGCAGCCATCACCAAACATGAAAATTCAAAAGAGTACAAGGTCATCTCTAGAGACCTTGCCATCTCTGTTTATAGAATTGGCAATGTTTTCTGCTCTTGGAACTATAAAGAACCTCTTAAGATGGGGTTGGAAGAAGAAATGTTATGTAAATGTGTACTTTTTTTTTTTTTTTGATGAGAAACAGAACTGGTAAAAGTTTTTTTTTTTTTTTTTTTTTTTTAATGCAACTTTTTAAAACTGATTTATTTTGGACTTTGTCAAGATGCATTAAGAACTGCAGCCTATTTTTATCTAATGGTTCTACTTTTGTATTAATAAATGTTCCCATTTATCTTAGGGCTGCATATTATTGCATAAAATTGGCACTACCATACACAATGGCCACTTTATTAGGAACACCAATCTAATACCACACAGGGACCCCTACCCCCTTGTTCTCAGAACAGTCTGAATTGTTCATGGCATAGGTTCAACAAAGTGCTGCACACATTCTTTAGAGATTCTGGTTGATGTTGACATGATTGTATCACATAACTGCTGCAGATTTGTTAGCTGCACATTCATACGGCCAATCTGCTATTCTGCTACATTCCAAAGTTGCTCGGTCAAATTCCGATCTGGGGAACGGGGAGGCCATTAAAGTTCACTGAATTCATTCACATTTTTGTGGAAAGTAAAAGAAGAAATGGTTTTTTTATAATGTACTTACTTTCATGTTATAGCTGTTACAGTAATGATAGTGATATTAGCAATGTTTGAACTGACTGACAACATTAAACATGCCGGGAAACCAAATGAACTCATGGTAGAGGACTTCATCACACCTTTTCCTGTAAGGTGTGAATGAGTGTGGCTGTGACTAGGGGTCCAACAGGAGTGTGTTAATTTAATGACACCCCCCCACCCCGATGTGCACCAGCTGTGCTTCACTGCAGCAGCCCTGTGCATCACTTGGAAAGGCAGCACCCACCAGATGAATAAATAATGAGAGGCAATCCATACACAAAACACTCTTCTCTGCTTTTATTTCAGTGTTTCAGTCAGATGGTTACTGACCAGCAAGCTTAACTGCCATTTATGTTTCCTATTTCAGTACTAGAAAGACAAGTACTGTAATGGGGCGTGGAGGTGTGGTTCCCGTCATACAATGCCATTTGTGTATAGGTAATGTGCTCACCTGTTGTGAGAAGTACAGGGCTGGTGTTGACCCTGATGCTATATTTTAAAGTGTGCATGTTGTGGTGGCCATAAAGTTCAATGTGCTACTCAAGAATAAAGTTCATGTTCCGATGGTTTTATCTGCTTAACCCTCCATCAGTCACATTGCATGGGTGGATTGTTGCTATAACACCAAAATGGTGCTCCTCATCAATGTATTGAATCAATTTACAATTGAATGAAGACCCCAAGAACCAAATCAAATTGCATATTTGTAGTGTAGTTCTGTGTCCAAGGCTATAAAGCTCTACAAAAGCTTATCTACTGAAGCTATATACAGATTCCAGTTACAAGGAGAACTCTATGCAGAGTAAACCTCCTCGAGTCCCTTTTTTTATGGGCCGGCAAATGAAATCTGTGTGTTCTCTACTAGATGAGTTGTTAAGCTGTCTGGGTGTCCTCACCTTTCTCTTCCCAGAGGAGCCAGGGAGTCCAAGGTAATGAGATGTCATGGGCACAGAGTGGGCCCTGTGGCAACCATGCCAGCTCAGGAGAAGACCCCACCTAAAAAGCTCCCAGGCATAAGCCTTATCTTCAGAGGTGTCAGAGGCTTCAGCTAGACTTACCTCTAAACCCATGTAGGTTATACAGATTAATGGGAAATGGAGGAAAGGTATATGTTGAACCATAGTGGTTAGGGTTGCCACTTTTCCAATTGAAGCAACTGGGTTTGAATCCCACCTTGTGGTGTAGGACCCTTAAATAAGCTACTTGGTCTGAATTGCTCCAGTAAAATTGCCTAGCTGTGTAAATCAGTGTAAGTGGGTTAACACTGAAAATCATTAGATACATGTAAACATATTAAACAAGACAGCAGTAATGCTGATGGTGACTTATTTTGAACAAGCTGACTGATGGCATGGTTGCAGTATAACTGTTAGAAGAAACCATCTGCTAAATATATGAAGATGGGGCTGAACAGTATGTTAGAGAGAAACAAGTAGTGCGTTTTGGTGAGAATGGCTTCGAAACCTATCCTTCCTCGTGTGAGTGAGTGAGTGAGACCAAACTGCATTGCCCTTACAGTGGTTGACTTTAGTACTTAAGTATTGCTCGTGCAGGGCGGACGCTGCAGAGGGTGACGTTTCAGTTGTCCTCCAGTGGGAAAGAGAGAACTGGTAAAATACAGCACAGTGCAGCCTTGAGCATTTTAGATGTTTCACAAAAATATTTCTTAGATGGTTACAGCTTCTGAATTAGTATGTCAGTTGAAAAGGGTGCATTTTAGATCTAACATTCTCTTTGCAAAAAGTGAAATATTGAAGTATTTTTGAATGTCGTTAAAAAAAAAAAAAGTAATTGACCCCTTTCCAGATTTAAAAAAAAAAAAAAAAAAAAAAAACTTGAGCTCTTTGTAGGCATATTGCCCAGTGCGTGATTAACACCTGTTTTTTATGTTTGTTTAATGGTCAATGACATAATGCGTAGATGGAACCAAACTGATTTAATTGAAACAGAAACAGCTGTAGAGAGAATAAAACTGAGGGACAACCATACTAAAAAAGGTGAGGTTGCATAAGATGTGGTAGTTTAACTTTCAAGTCTCACACCACGGCAAGCGTGAGCATAGCAACAAGATGTTATGTGGTCACCCTACATCAGCAAGTACTCGACCAGCAGAAATTTCACAGCAGACAGGTGTTTCCCGATGTGCTGTCCTAGCTCTTCTGCAGAATCACAAACAAATGGTCAAGATTGAGGACCAGAAACGGAGTGCAGCAGATGAGATGCATCAAACTTCCTTCCCTTTGAAATTGGAGGATGTCCAGCACCACTATCAAGTTGGCACTGGTAGAAAGCACTGGGACCCTGGTACACCCATTTGCTGTCTAGAGGATTCATGCCAGAAATGGTCTTCATGGAAGAGCTGTGACCAAAAAGTAATTCCTCTGAGATGGAAACAAAGCTAACAACTGGCCTATGCACAAAAAATGCAAGGACTCGGGTGCAGAAATATGGCAGCAGGTGCTCTGCATTGATGAGTCAAAACTTGAAATTTTTGGTTCTAACAGAAATTAGTTTGTTTGCCAAAGGGCTGGAGATTTGTTACATAGATGAGTATCTGCGGGCAACAACGAAGCACAGTGAGGGCTGTTTTTCTATAAATGGATTTGGTCAAAGCCAATGGCCTCCTCACTGCTCAGATGTACAGGCAATTCCTTATCCATCACACAGTACCTCAGGGAGGCATCTGATTGGTCCCAAATTCACGCTGCAGCACGACCCCAAATGCAGCTGAAGTCGTAAAGAGCTGAACGGAATCCTACAACAGATGGAGCCCTGACAGAGTCCTGATCTCAGCATCATTAAGCCAGTCTGGGATTGCATGCAGTGACAGAAGCAAGTGAGACAGCCAAAGTCTATCCAAGATGCTTGGAACAACGTATCAGCTGAGTACCTTAAAATGGGGGGGGGGGGCTGCACAAGTGCAAGTATACTTAAGAGAATTAATGCTATTGATTTGATTTAGGTTTTTTTCTGTTTACTGCTCTTTGTAGGAAGTTGATTAAATACTATTTGTACCATTATTCTTGGAAGCATCCTTGCATTACAGTATTTTTACTTTACAGTTCCTAAAATTTTTTGCACAGTACTGTGTATCCCTGAACTTTGTAACCCTTATGTTAATAATGTGTGCGGCGCCATGTGTTTGTGTGATGCCTAATTTCTTATCCCTCCCTGTCACCAGTCTTTGGCAACATGGAGGGAACTGGAGGAATGACACCCTCCCCCTTCCTTCTCCAGTATCCTCCATCCCACCTTCATCTTGACAAATTACCTGCATGCTGTGTGTGTGTGTGTGTGTGTGTGTGTGTGTGTGTGTGTGTGAGAGAGAGAGAGAGACTATGGAAAACCCTGACATAGGGTTAGAATTGTCTCTGTGTTAGATTTCAAGTCTGTTGCTTGAAAAACAAAGCTGTGCATAAAGAACAAACAGATTGAGCTTTATAGCTATAGAGATGGTGCCCGAGATCCTCTGCAGGGATTAGGTTAGTGTCACAAGGTCAGGTGAGGGTTTCAAGGTTGCAGTTAGAGGTCTATGGTAGGAAAGCACATGACAACTTGAACTGTATACCAATGTTTCCAGGTATTATTTCTTATACCTTTTAAATGTCCCTCTTCTCTCAAATTTCTCTGCTTTACTCACGTGAGAAGACTCACTTTAATGGCAACAGAGCTAAAGGCAAGAAGTAAATGTCTGACAGCAGTGCTGCTCTGTTGCAGCATGCCCTCTAAACATAGTCTAACATACCATCTGCCTCCATCTCCTGCTATCCTGCACAGACATGTCTGTATTCTGAGTCCACTGATGGTGGGCATGAACCTTTTGTTTTTCTGAAAGTGGCATAGTCTCTAAAATCCATCAAAATACAGATCATGAAGATTCATGTTTCCCAAGGACACAAGGCAAGGTTGTGGAAGAGATTTGTCCTGCTACTTGTCAGCACATCCCTGTAGCAACTTTGCCACAGTAGGACTCCAGCATGAACGTGCACACCCTGTATGCCCTTCGAAAAAACCTTCCAGAACAAATAATCTCCTGACAATAGGAGGGAGGGCGGCTCCCGCTTGCCACAACAGGAAGTAGAGTGGGACAGGGAAACGGGATGTGAATTGGCCCTGTGTTACAAAGCAGCTCTTGAGCTCCCCACGAACCTGTTTCCTGGTAAACATGGTCTATGAGCTCCCTTCCCTTTTAACTAGCGTACTGGTGAACAATGAATGGTGGTGCAGGGGGAGTGACTTCTGACAATAGACTTTACTCCTCTCGCTAGTGTAAGTAAACAAAACCTGGTCACACAGACTTATTTCCCCTGAGGAAAGAGTGGCTCCCCTGTTTACAAACACAATTGGGACTGGAAGTCTGTTCAACTTGAAGGACACTGGTTCCGTCATTTAGGAGGTAAAAGCCATGAATAGAGGGTTTGTGGAGGAGATGCCATGTGTTGATGGGGGGGGTTTGCCCTTTTTTTCCCCCCCCTCGGCATGCTCTGGTTTCCCCCACGCTCCAGATACTACTTTTTTTTTTTTTTTTTTTTTCTCCCCAGGTGGCGTGTGTGTGGAAACCAGAGCATGCTGAGGGAAACCCACACGAGCAGGAAAATAATGGCCGTGGGGACTGAACTGCCATTTATTTTCCTGTTTCTATAAATACTCAGCACTTGTGCCAGGAATATGTTTCAGGAAATTAACAGCTATCAAAAGTTTTTAGCCTCTTTCTAACCTCTGCTAGTTTCCTAAGTCCTGTTTTTTCCAGCTGTCAAAGGCCTTCGAGCTTGAGGAGCTGAGGGGAAAGGACATGTCACGGAGGAGGTGAGGGACGTGGGTCCGTGACGCAGCTTTGTCACTCAGTTGGCGTGGGACACGACTTGGGGCTCGAGCAGAGAACTGGAGGCGCCTTCAGCACTGCGTGTGATCAGTTGGTATGAGTCACCCTGTCTGCTCATTTTAATTCGTACTACAAACAAAAGTACAGTCAGTTCTGCTGTAATGCGGTTGTTGTGCTACTAAAAAAAACACACTCATCCATACACTAAATATAAATCTCAGTGGGGGAAAATGGGGTTGGGGCAGAGTGTATTGAGCATAAAAAGTAAAAATTTCTTATATACTCAGCATTAAATTAGAAGACAGTGCAAAACTGCCACAAACTTAACCTGGACAAAATAAATGATAAAACAAATATAAAATGGCAATTGACTATGCAAGCTTGTTCCTGTAATGTAGGAGTCTTTTTAAGCTCTGTGGTCTATAATGTTGACTCTCATTCCTGTTGCATACAGAATTGCACATTTTAAAGCACTTTGAAAGAATATACATTTCCTGCCCCAGTGTAATAGCCATTTTTAATTTTTTTTTTAAGTTTCCATTTAAATCAAGAGAACACCTTTGTGTTATAGTTAAACAGAGCAGTCAATCAAAATTAAACACCGAGTGCAAAAAAAGTGATCTGATCACACCAGCACAGGGCACGCGGAGTATCTCTGCCTCCGACGGGCATCTTCATCTGCAGCTCTCCCACAATTCCAAGGGGGGGGGCTGAACTCTGTCATTACCTCGATTTCTGCATTAATTAGTAGTTGGTTGGATCTTTGTCTGTCACAGTAATAGTCAAGTGTACTGGTCAATACTGGATATGCAATTTAAACGATCAGTCTAGGTTCAAAAAACTATGTGAACCTGCTAAAAAGACAATTGGTCACATGGTTTGCTCTTAAAGATCTGTTTGTGTGCATCATGCCTCAGTCAAAACAATTTTCAGAGCACCTGAAGATGAAGAGATGCACGAAGCTGGAAATGGCTACAAAAGCAATTCTAAAGATCTGATTGTTCGTAGTTCCACAGTAAGATAAATTGTTTACATCTGGAGGGAATTCAGTATTTTTGCTACTCTCCCTAGAAGTGGGCAACCTGCAAAGATCACACCAAGTGCACAACGTGCAATGCTGAAGGAGGTGAAAAAGAACCCCAGGGTAACAGTAGAAATCTCCAGAACTTGCAAAAAGTCTATTCGTGTGTTCACTATAAGAAAAACACTGAAGAATGGTGTTTGTGGAAGGACACCGTGGAGGAAACCACTGCTCTCTAAAACAAACATAGCTGCATGTCTCAAGTTTGCAGAAAACCACCTGGATGTTCCACAATGCTTCTGGGATAATGTTCTATGTACAGATGAGACAAATTTTGACTTTTTGGCAGAAATGTATACTGCTATGTTTGGCAGGAAAAGGGCACTGTGCACAAACACCAAAACCTCTTCCCAGCTGTGAGGCTTGGTGAAGGGAGTGCCATGGTTGGGCTGCTTTGCTGCCTCAGGGCCTGGACAAGTTGCAATAATTGTTCCTTCAATGAAATTGAAAAAATTGTATCAAGAAACTTTACAGGAGAATCTTAGGGTCTGTCGCCTGCAGCTTAGTAGAAGTTGGATGAAGCAACAAGAAAATGGTCCAAAACACAAGAGTAACTCAACTGAAAATTCTTTTTGGCATGGCCAAGTCAGATTCCAGACCTGAACCCAAATGAGATGCTGTGTTATGACCTGAAGAGGGCTGTTCATGCAAGGTATCCCAGAAACATTGAACTGAAACAGTTCTGTAGGGAGGAATGGTCTAAAATTCCTTCTCACTGTTAAAGTCTGATCAGCAGCTACAAGAAACATTTGGTGGAGATTATTGCTGCTAGAGGAGCTTCTGTCAGTTCATATTTTTTCTGAGCCTGGGCTGTGAATGATTAAACAATGTGTTCAATAAAGACATAAGAAGTACAGTTCATTGTATTTCCCTATTGTGACTTAGATGAAGATCAGATGGCATTTTAAGAGTAATTAATGCAGAAATCTGGGTACATGCAAAGGGTTTACAAATGTTACAACTGTGATTTAGGGAGTGTCTGAGAAACATGCTCCAGTAGATGCAGCGTAATGGAACTTCTTACTGCCTGTAAATCAGAGGTTACTAACCTCCTCAAGGCCACAGACCCTTTCAAGAATTGATTAAAAGCTAAAGCTTATGTGCAAAAAAAAAGTCCACAAACACTTTCAGAGAAAGCATTACATTCTTTCACTGGGCCAGAAGGGGGCAAAGTGCCGAATGCTGCCTCCTTGCACTTCAGGACCCTGGATTCAAATCCTACCTGCTGCTGGAGTACCCTTGATCGAGGTGCGTTTGCCCACATTGATGCGGTAATGATCACCTTGCTGTGGAAATGGGCAAATATGTGCAGTTAGCACTGTAAGTTGCTTTGGGGAGGGGGGTTCAGTTAAATGAATAAATGTAAGCAGCTGAGTAATCCAGGGCTGCCCAGGTGGAAAAGGCGCAGTGGCGGAAAGGTAGAAACTAATTACAAACGATATGATCGGTGAACTGTCGAACCATTAAAGTGGTTGCATTTAGTGCGTTAAATACAGTATTTTTAGTGCTGTCAGAGTCCCACAGAGAGATGTGCCAGTCACACTCGTGGAAATGGGGAAAAACAAAATATACTGCGCAACTTTATTACCTTCACTAATGTGTGTGTCATGTGTAACTTGATTTTTATATTTTCATTTGCGCTCATAAGATACAGGTTGTTCTTGATATACATGTACTTGTACTTACATTGGTCAATACCAACAATTTTTGAAAAATAGCCAATTTTTTTTTTAATGGTTTCCAGGAATTTCAGTAAGCAAATGAGCATCTTATAGCTAATTTTAATGATACATACAGTAATCCCTTGGTATCCAAACTTTCTACATCCAAATTTTGACTATAGCAGCTCTTCAAAATTAATATCTAAACATCAGTGTCCAAACAAAACCTTTGTTATAACGTATTTTTATCCAAAGCTTATCCAAAATAAAAAATTGAAACCTGTATTAAAGTCAGAACAAAAAATCATGTGCTGTAAAGTATACAGTTACAAAAATATTGCATGTGTTGCATAGTGTTGTAAATGTCTCTGAGGCAAAAGTTTAAAATATATGTGCTGGTGTTTCATGTTTCTACAAGTTTTCTTACTTCCTCGTGAATCGTGCTCGCTTTGTCTGGGCGTGTTTGTGCTGTGTCACTGCATTTATTGTGGTTTAAGCTGGATAATTCAGTTGGACGCCCAGTGGTCTTCAGAGGAAGACCACGAATCTAAAATCCTTCCTGCATTGGACAAGAACTTTAAAAAATGTCTTAGAACATGCAGATGCAATGATCTCACTATGGAACATGATGGTGACAGCAAGAGCTTTGCTTTGAAGAACACAACTGAAGATGCCGTTGCATGTTATAAGGAGATTTGCAGAAGAAAATTACATTGAGGGTTTTTTTTTTTTTTTTTTTTTTTTAAAACCCTGCATCCACATCTCTTCCCATCCCTCATAATTGTATTACGCACCCCTGACAGAAACAACTGGCACAGACTTATCTGTCTTCCACTCCAAACTCCTTGAAGTCCAGTCACAGAATCCATATGGGGCTTATGGAACTGGGGTTAAGAACTCCAGCTATAAGTTTGGTAGATAATATTTACATAGTTAGACTGGACAAGATAAAAGTGCTTTTGAAAACCATGTTTGAGTGAGAGGGGATTCCATTTCCTTCTCTCCAACAGGGGCTTAGTGTGTATGGCCACAGGCTGGGGGGACCGTGCAATGATTTGCACACGAACTGAAACTGCAGTCCACAGCAGAAGTCCTACTGACTGCCTGGTGCAAAAGAGCAATTGGAGGGAGGTTCACTAATGTTTCTTTGGTGCAGTGATCTTTAACCATGTGGCGGCAAAGATGGATAGTCCATCTACGTCCAAACTGGACGGGTTGAACTGCTTTGATGCTGTTGTACTCCCATGTTGTTGGTCACTCTCAGGGAGACAGAACATGAGGTCTGTAGTACACTTTGGTTTGCATAAGTTCTTTTTTCTTCTCTTTTTTTTTTTGGGGGGGGGGTTCTGCTTTTGTATTTTACGTGGTTGTTGTTGCTCAGCTGCATCCTCTGGGAGAGAGCGGTTGCTCAATAGCTGTACTCATGTTTTTTCATAGAGGGGAGAAGCAGGATGGGTGTCCACAGGAATGCCTTTGGGGCATTTTGTTGGGTCAGGCTGCCCTGCAACACAGTACAGTGGGGAGAGTGAGGACTAGATGGTGGACTTGGAACAGGCCTTGTAAGTACAGTGAATGCGCAGCTCATATCAGCTGTATCGTGACTCATTTCCCAAGAGTGCCGCATGCTTCACGTTTGCCACTCGGGGCCGCTGATACCTCAGTCCTGGGCCTCTGGTGTCAGGGCGCCGTGGATGGGGCCGAAACAACTCTGCTGTTCACTGGCATGCGGTCCGGCAAGAGTTGAAAAGACCCTCCCCCATCCCGGGAGCTTAACCCTATTTGATCGCTTATTCGAACCAGATGTTGTGTTTAGGAAGCAGAGAGAAGGCAGAGACATGGTGAGGTGTGGTGAGAAAGAGGACGACGTGGACAGAGATGAAGGGTAGTGAGAACAGAGGAGGGTAATGAGGGGAAAACATGGCTCTTGCAACTGTAGCCCCACCCTGACCCTCAGGCATCCTCCACAGCGGGGGGGAGGGGGAGGTGGTTCACTTTACAAGCCTTTGACGTGTGTTCTCCTCAGTACCACCAAATCACTTTCATCCCATAGTCTGAGTAGAGGACACTCTGGAGTAACTGTATTGGCACAGAATGTCGTCCGTTTGGACCCCTTCTAACACTGCCTCCTTCCTCACAGGGTTTCAAGTATAGGATGGTTCCAGTGCTCAGTGTCTGACCAGCACATTTGATTCTGGAGCACATGAGCTCATCCTTATATGATGAGATACAGTTGAGTATATCTATTTCATTTTGCCACAACAGTAAGCTTGCGATATTTTAAATGGTATTTATGTACTCAAAAAGTACTGTGCCGTGTTGAGGGATGATGTAGTGTTTATAACACTTCCTAACAAATCTACAAAAAAAAATATTTTTTTTCTTAGCCTTGGGTTTGCACCTGTGAGTGGGCCCCCCCCCCAGTGATTTGTTCAGTCTTGAACTCCCATGTACCTGTGTGTGATGGAGCACCTGTGCTCTGCCCCCATCTCTCGTGTCCATCACTCTTTAATGGTGCTCCTGTCTGACACGGGGAGGTCTGGCTCCCGTCTCAGCCGGAGCCTCGAACCCTTTGAGTAAACAATGACTCTGGGTACATCTGTATTAACAAGGAGGATGGAAACCAGGGATTTTCCTTCAGTCCAAGCAGAATGTGAACTTTACCGAGACAGACCCGCATCCCACATCTCAACACACACACCTGCAAAGAATCACATGTAAAGTCGCTTACCCTCACACACGGACATGTACCATGTTAACAGTCTCGTGCACCCAGTTCCCCCAGGATGGTCCCTGCGTTTTCTGCTAGTGTTTTGTTAAATGCAGAGATGGACCTTTCACCACATTTACAGGCAAACGGAGTGTGGACGCCAGCCACGCCAAACCTCACCGACGACAACTACCACTTCTGAACCACTTCTTGTTTCCGCGATAATGACCTCACTCAACACAGTCGCCATTGCCATATTCACCGATTCTACGTAAGGTTCGTTTTTGAACATTGCATCTATAGTTCCCTTTCTAAAATGGCATAGTTCAGTAAGGAAAGATCTTCCAGCAGGTAATGGCTCTGCTAGTCAGATGGATTTATAGAAAGTTTTTTTTTTTTCTTCCCTCGGTAGGTTATACAACTGGCAAAGTAGTTGGACATGAGTGAAAGTGGAGTGGATTGAGGTTGAGGTCCAAGCAGACTCGTGTGACAGTTCTACTGTTACTCTCAGGCTGTTTTGGTTCTGTCTCTTTTCTCCCGTCTTCAAGAACATCGCTGGTTTCCTCTCGTAAATCGAGTATTTTCACAGAAGTCGGTGATGAAAGATCGCTGGGTCTTAGCCCATGGTTCACATCCTGGGACTTATCAGCCGTTTTGATGCTGTTCCAGAAGTGCTGTGGAAGTGCCGTGCTCATGTTGGGTTAAACTGGGCATGGTTATTGCACTTCCATCACACGCCGTGGCATGCACAACACTGCAGTTATTTTTGGCCACGTTTGAAACAGTCGATTTGAGCTCCTCCCTTTTGAGTCCTCTCAGAACCACCTGCATGGTGGCAGCTCCTTTGTCCCTTTTAGGTGGAATCCTGTGCTCTGTCAGCAGTGGAGGGCAGTAAATGACCATTGTGGATGAGGCAGAGGCATGATGGACGCTAGTAGACAGCAGTGTTGGTGAAAGAACGATGGCCACATCCCAGCTGGCCGCCTTCCTCCTCGCTGTCTCCAGACTATGTAATTACCCGGTATTGCACGGAAAAGCAGAAAATTATATTCCAAATGCCGTAGTAGGCTGGGAATCGTGGCTCGGCAGCATGACAGATGATTTTTTTTTTTTTTTTTTTAAACTTTTTGGTTTGTGTAACTGGAGAAAGCTATAGGGGGCACACAAATCGGTGACCTTCTGCAGACATGCACTTACTCCTTTCTTCATCATTGTTTTCCTTTCTGTAGCCTGCAAAGATGTTGGACAGCCGGGGGGATGAGACATCATCACTCAGGCTGTGGGACTTCAAATTTATCTCAACTGTTGCTTCTACTGCACTGTTACGGACAGTTTAAAAAAAAAAAAAAAAAAAAAAAAAAAAAAAAAAAAAAAA
>UFQX01000302.1:224595-261352 GCA_900497675.1 Arapaima gigas | reverse complement strand
AAAAAAAAAAAAAAAAAAAAAAAAAAAAAAAAAAAAAAAAATCCTGCTGGTTGGGCAGCCTTAGTATATAACTTGGAAGATGAAAGAAGACTAAGATGAAAGAGGAGCTGGAAGTGTATCAAGTACATTGGAACTGGCAGGGGCTCAGATTTAGGGTTGGTCTTAACAGGATGTTGAGACCAGAAGTGTGTGGGTTCAGCATGTCTTTTATTTTTTGACCTGCCAAAAGGGTTGCAGTGATTCTTCCCTCCTCGTCTCTGTTGGCTTCAGATAGCTGCCCATGTCAAGTTCAACGCTGGTTATGATCTAAAACGCGGTCAAAGGATCTGTACCTTAATACCTTCAGGACCTGGTCACTCCCTACAACCCAGCAACAGCACTGTGTTCCTCTCCCTCTGGCTGCTTAGTGGTCCCACTTACAAGGGGTCTAACATTTAAAAATCTGTGGGTTCTCAGTTTTGAATGAGCTTCCTCTGTCCCACAGAGCTCCTAAATCCCTCCTCGGAGATCCTAAGGAAGGGTCTCAAAACTGTTTCGGCTCCAGTCCTCTCCTGATCTCCATTATGCTCCATAAACTTGCATCACACCACCTGTCACCATCACTGCTGTATTTCCTATCAATTCTGTAGGCAACTACTCTCATAATGTGGTCAACAAGGTGGTGCTGAAGAAAGTGATGGTGCTTTAAAAATTTTACTGTTAGAGACTTTAAATGCTGCAGCTTTGGTACAACTTTAAAATTTGGAAATCCTGGTGTAATATGAGAAATGTCAAATGTTCATAATTTTTCAATCCATGTGCATCTTAAACATGATACTGTCATGTAAGAGAGAAGAATGCAAAAGAAATAAATTATTCAAAGAAAAACTAAATAATTTTGAATGTCCTTTGTTTTACAAAGTGCACTGTTTTGGCCAGCACCACCCAGAGAGCTTTTCTGTCCTTAATTTTGAAAGGTTTTTGAAGGTCTTCTGCTTGTTGAACATGGGTTTTAGTGCTATAGGAGGACAAAACAGTCAACTGTATGGTCAGCACATTTGTCCAAGGAATAGAGAACAGGCTAAATTATTCTCCTCCCTTGAAGTACCAAGCAAAGCAGTTTTCACATTTCATACTCTCAATGGAGTTTTAAAAAATTTACTGTTTTGTTTATTTTTGTGAGCCCCCCACCATGAACAGAGTCTTTTCTTTGATGCTAAAGTAAGTGATCTGGTAAAATTGATCTGTTATCTCTGAGAAACTTCTAAGCAACTCCAGGGATTCCTGCAGAGAAGAACCAAACCCTGTGTTTACTGGTTACCTGCCACACTAAGGAGAGGTGAACCCTGGAAGCCAGGTTGATGGGTAGTTGTTGTCCAACCAACTCTGTGCCCTCTGTGCGAGGAGTAGATTTCTGAGAATGTCCGCAGCTGGAACATGTGGAATGGAACAAACTTACCAGTGGGGAAAATATGCACTGGGCCACACTTGTTGTTAGTTACACATGGTCCACAGCACTGTTCTGGACCAGTGGGTAAGGGCTCCGCTGTGGCTGCTGGGAAACATTTGCAGAGAGCCACCTGGACAATGGCTTTCCTTCATTTCTGGTGTTCTCAGGAGCTCTGTGAGGTCTTGATTCCTAGACTGGAAATGTCAGCATGCAAAGGAGGATCTCCTATGAAGTTGAGAGGGTTTGTGAACCATTGTTGTTGTGGTTTTTTTTTTTTTTTTTAACTTGACCCATTGATGTCATCAGCCCTGCATCTGCCAATCCTCCACCTGGAATTGTTTGTGTTGCTCATTCCCTTGACTGAAACGATGATGGTTAAACATCGTACAGCACAGAGAAGCAATGCTCAAAAAGCAAAACAAGTTCAAGCTTTGTATTATGTAGTGTGGTGGTGGCTCAGTGGATAGTGCAGGTGCTTCACAGTTCCTGGGTTGTGCATTTGGGCATAGCTTCAAAGTTGGCTCTGTCTGTATGGAGACTCCATGTCGTTCGCCATAATGAAACTCTCTGCTCCTCGGGGGCAAACGGAGGCTTCAGGAGGGGTGCTAGTCTGCTACTTTCTAGTTTTCACTTTCCACAAAATGACTTTCTCATGAGTTTTAATTATTTCCATCCTTCTACAATAAAGTCTGGTGACTTTTATTACTGTGGGGGGAGAAGGGTGCAGGGTGAGAGACAGGCCCCTGACAGATAAGGCAGGGAAGTTCTTCTGCACATGTCTGCGAGGCCGAAAAACGGCGACGTGCTGGTCCGAGGGTGTGCCGAATGCAAGTCGTCTTAAGTACGTTACCGGAAACGGAACAAACGGGAAGGGGAGCGCAGTGATGCCACCTTCTGTGAGTTGACTGTGGTGCTGTCAGGTGTCATGCCAATGGTCATTGTGTAAATCCAATTTCTGGCTATGGGTGTTAACAAAACTTAGAACTTAATAAATAACTTGCCATTTAGAATCAAAGCGGAGGCACTTGTGTTTAAAATTCTACTGACTGCCAGCTTGCACCATCAATCGGAGATGTTGTCATAGATGCTCCCTCCAGGTGGTCGAATGTCACTGGCTACACTTTAGTTAAACCCAAACTCTATATTTTTTCCGCTATGTTGTCAGCAGTACAATCAATTATTTTAGTCATTGTTCCTCTGACAGCCAGGAGAGCGATTCCCCAAACTCACTTCTCTGCTGGTGTCCCTGTATAACATCTTACACCGTTTTGTGTGGAAGAGCAGAACGTGGTATCTCACCATCCAGGATGACTGCAGAGAGACTGACCTGTGTGCTGTTTGATGGTACTGCCCCTCGTGGCTGCAGACGGCTGTGACCATGAGTCATTGGTCATCCCCCATGTCTAAATTCCTTCAACATTTGCTGTTAAGCAACGAATCCATTGTTTCTGCGAAGCGGTGACCGACTGTGGCTGTTAGCGGGGGTTCAATGGGGACCCTCTGTTATCACAAGACCTACAGACTCTCTTGTCAACTTATGACATACTCAATACCGATTCACACTTATGAAGGTCAAAAATAATAAATAGGAATAATTTAAAAGATGAAAGGGACAATGATTGTCAAAACATTTTTTATGATGTCTGGGAATTCTGGTGAATGAGCATTTTGGAGCAAATTAAATTATGTATACGTGCACATCTTCAAATATACCGGAATGTGTAGAATGTCGTAGCATTACGATAGCGTCTGTCGACAGTCGTATGAAAACGTATACAGTACGACTACATGATTGAGTGCTTATAGCTTGTACTGTAGATGAAAAGTGTTATGAAAATGCATTAAAACAGTACACCTTTGTACCTTCATGACTGTATAAGGTGAACACCGTAAGAGATTGTGCTACAAGGCAAGGGCGGTCCTCCATCCCCACACATGGCATCAGGAACCATCTTCTCATGTCTCACGCAGCGTTATTTGTCCTAATGAGCAGTGAACATCTTCTCACAAAGCCTGCCATTACCCCCCTAACTCCAGCTCTTCCTTCTGCACCACTTGTTAATAATGGAACAGCTGCAAAACATCATGTCACTTGCTAAGTCATGGTGTTGTGTGTGGCACAAAATACCGGAGTATTTAAAAAAAAGTTATGAACATACTGCAAAGAAAAAAACTTTGTTCAAGTATTCAGTCCTGAATTATTTAATAACGGCATGGATAACGTCTTATACTGTGGCCAGAAATAAAACAAAATGGGTCAAAAACATCAACAAATGCTTGAAAAGAAGTTAATATATGGTGGACATGGATATAATCACTTTGTCACAAGTACAATCCAGCTTATGACCAGTGTGACTTATGACCTGGCCATTGGTTCCTAAAACTCATAAGTCAAGGCAGTTTGTATTGATTTAGTTGGCTATGCAACCCCCTCAACACACACACACGCTGAGAGGGCGGGGGGATGCTGTCAGCTATAAAGCACCATGCCGGGTTTGTCCCAGCAGCAGCAGCAGGAGCAACTCCTCCTTCCTGCAAGGAGCTCAGCTTCTGCTGCATCCCTCTGCATCACGTGGCACACGGTGTAACTGCTGCCTTCACTGCAAATGTTTTCGGAGGTAAAGTCCTGCTGTCCTTCAGCGAACTGCACAATCAGACCTGCACCAGTTGGGCGGAATCAGAATAAGTGCAAACAGTCTGTAAACCAAACCCTTGGCCGTCTTTGGCCTAGTTAACCCGACAAGAGCAGTAACCGGTTGGGACCTCGTGTTTTCTTTGAACCAATGCCATGCAGGGCTGATGTATGATGTAATCAGAGGCTCACAATCACAGCCGTGCCACATTCCGGCCAGGGTTCGAACTTATCGATTCTGCACATCTACAGCTAAACATGTCCTGTGATTTATTTATACGTTAATCTGTTTAATCTTCTGACGGTTGTGTAGCGAAAGTAGAAATTGACCTGTAGCTGATGCACGTGGGTTGTGTTCATGTGTGGTTGTCGGCTGGGGCGGGGGTACTTTTATCAGTAGGTTTAAATAAGTTGTAATGTACTTTTAAGTTGCGTGAAAAATCGAAAGTGCTACCCTGTGACGTCTGCAGCCCACCTCGGTGAAAAGGCGTTGTTATTGATCTTGGATAGATGTCTTGGAGTATTTTTTTTTTTTTAAATTTTGTTTTGAGGATTTAATGGAGTCTAAACCATTATTCAGTGGTGGGACATATGTGTCATTCTGCTTTCATCAGGTGCAGCTAAGTGGTAAAATTGATCGTGGGTTTGTGAGTAAATGGGCCTCTGGTCTTGATTGTATCTGTAAGTTAAGAGCCTTGTGTATCCATCATTAGGATGTAAATTTTGCCTTGCCCCTCCCAGTTTTAAACTAGCCCTGTGGGTGGAACAGTAGGAAAATGTAATGGCTGTTACTGGCAACCACAGGCAGCCCTGGGAAGGAACAGCAGGCCCAGCATGCAGCTCATGCATCTTTTATGGATGTGGATCCGCGCCGTAATGGCCCATTAACCCTTGTTCCTGCCATGTCTGAGAAGATCATATGCGTGAATCAAATGAGAGGAAAGCCAGGAACTTCTCCACCCCACCCCACCCCGCCCAGTGTGGTGATTTGCTGTCTGTGGCAGGAGTGCAGCCAGATGGTGGATGACAAGGTGGTCGGGGTGGGTGCTGGGGATGTGTCCCAGCCCCTCAGTGCCATCTGTAAGAAGTGACTGGCTGCAGCAGCGGGGGTGCGCTTCGGGAGGGGCAGGGACAGGGCGGCAGCCTGCTCATATCATCCCACCAGGAGAAGAGGCTGGGTAGCCTGGGGTAGCATATAAAGAAACAGCCGCATTCACTTAAATCTCCATGGTGATCCGTCTGCATGCGCTGCTCTCCGGGGCAAGACGGAGAAACTCGTAGCGTGTAGTCGAGAGCTGCGCTGCTTCTTGGGACAAGCTTATTTGTTTTCCTCCACCCCTCTTGGAAAAAAGCCAACACCTTATCTAGCACTTTCATTGCAAGGTGGAGCTGCTAATACCTCTTATTTCAGAGAATTGGTCAGGTTTGGATATAATGCCGTACTGGAGCAGTAGGTCAAGTGAACCTGGTACTGGGGGGTTGAAAGGCACACAGTGGTGGCAAGAATGTAACCAGGTTAGTGTGTCGGTTAAGTGATTGGAAGCTTTACTCTGGTATCTATACAAACTTGAGCTGCTCAGGTTATCAGTGACTAAGGATTTAAAAAACAAGCCGCTATCATGGCTGGAAGAGGAGTGAAAACACTGTAAATGGAGTGTTATCTCTGAACTTAGGGGCTTCTTCCAAAGCCTTATCATATAAACTGCAAACAGGGCTGCGTTTGTGCTTTTAGAGAAGGTCTGGTGTCTTTGAGTTTTACCTGCTGTACATTATATTGATTATTCTCCCGGCTCTTTCACTTTATCTGTATGCAAGTTTTTTTTTTTCTCTAGTTATTTTGTCTGAGTCCTTGTGTTTTATATGTGTTTATGTGTTTATATTCTGGGTTTGTGTTCTGTGTGTTGGTTTGCACTCCAACTGCATGTTGAACAGAGGTTTTTTTGTTTTTGTGTTGTATGTTTATAGCCATTTTTGTATATATCAACCCGCTAAGGAAGACGAGGCTTTTTTTCCTGCTCTTGTGTTTCACTGTGTTTAGAGGCCCGCTTGGTTTAGTGCATCTGAGCTGATCAATGACCCACGATTGCCGATAACAGGGATGGCAATGATGTATGAATGAATTGTGGCAATAAATTAAGGTGTCGGGGGATTATATCTGGCTCCCCTCTTTTCGTGACTTCCGTTTGGGAAGGCAGCCTGGTCTCTGTCAGACGCGGCGTTATCTCCACTGAGTCCATCTTAATGCCTGAGATCCACTCAGTGCCCAGGGCAGCCTGGAGACATCACACCATTCTTGCTCTCTTGCTTCCTCCCTCCCTGCTCAGCATGTGCCAGACTATTAGATGATTGTGTTCAAGTGGGTGACCATAAATGAAGAAAACACATCTGCTCGTACCACATTGGTGTCATTTTTAGGGTTTTGCGCTGAACTTGCTTGCAAAATCGGAGTTCATGCTGAACCACTGAGGAGCAATTGCTCATGGTGATGATGACCACAGTGGTGAAGATGATGTGTTTTCCAGAAGTGGGTCTATGCTGCTTCTGCTGTGTGGGGCAGCACATGATACTGTAATCTACACATCTTCCCAGACTGTAAGCTGATCCTACAGCCAACTCCTACAGCACGACCTCAGTCAAAACCGCAGAAAAGAATGTACCTTCCGATTGGACTGTGACCCATTTCTGCTCGAGGTTACACTTTTGCCTCCGTGTTACTGTCTTATCTGAGGGAGTGCTAAGCATAGGCAGTAGAGTAAGCCGAGACATGTGACACTTTTTCACGCTGTTTCTCCAGAACGCTGAAGTTGTCCTTCTGTCAAGTGTGGTTTTAGTAACAATGGTTCAGTATGACCAGCAGCCCAGGTCTCTTTATTGTACCTGTTTAGCTAAATGCCCCTCAGCTGTAGGACTTTGAGAGAAAAACCCACCAAATCGAACCTACACGGGTCCTGTTGCGGTTCACTGTTCAACAAAGCTGCCAGAAACACGGAAGGGTGAGGACGAAGAACCTTGGCAAGTCGTGCCTTTATTCATTTCTCTCTGCTCACACACAGTCATACTGCACCCAGATCTTTCTCGGCAGAGGGGTATTGGTAACACGAAGCCATGACACAGTAGCTGGGCTGGAGGGCATCAATGCGTTGAGCAGGAATTCTTTGGCTTTGGGACCAAAAGCTGCTGCTTTAAGCAGATCAGGCCCAGTCCCATCTGTTTTTGCCCAAGGCCTAGGGTGGGGTGGATGAGGGTCCAGTTAGGCCCTGAGGAAAAGCCCACTGCGAATCACATTACAAGCCCATTGTGTGCTTTTGTCACCTGGAACTAAGCAAGAACCTTCCTGCAAACAATGGAGGTGCTGTTTTTGCTAATAGAACTGGCAGATGGTCAAATACCTCAATCCCACCTACCCTTAAAATCCAGGTCTTTGGTCCGGCCAGTTCGTTACATATGCTAGCAGTTTATTATTTAAAATAAAGTTTCCTCTGTTTGAAAATAGTGTGCTTACTGCCACTTTATCTATTTTCCCAGCAGAAAATGGACCATTCCATTTGTCACCATGGGGTTGGATATCTTGTGCAGGATGATATTGCCTAATTCTGATTATTAGGATCCGTGGGTTTAATCCCACAAATACCTTTCGTTAAAACACATCTGTTTCAGAGTCCACAAGGCGACTGGTAAATTAGTGTTCAGGGAATTAAATATTTGCACATTCATGAGTGTCGTTGAGCAAAGGAGCTGACAAATGACGAAATGATGTCATGGCGTGGACCCTTTGTCACCACTCTCCCACCGACGCTGTAATGCAGGCAGCAGCAAAGTCACACCCCTCTGGGCGCTTGTGTTCATCACATTGCTTCACTGCAATGGGACACCATCGTGATGGCCTTTGGGGCGCAGTGGGAAGAGGTCATTCCAGTTTTGGTTGGGGCTCTGGAGTGGTTCGTGTCCTCCATTTAAATACTGGTTTAATACGGACCTTAGGTATAGCTATAGTAAATAAAAATACTTTCTATGACTCTTCATTTAAAAATGTTACCAACTACAAGGTGAAAAGTAAAAACTGGAATCAATATGAATGACGGTGGTCCCACACCTCCCTTCCCATGTCATTTGAAAGCATTTAGAAATAATGCTGAAGAAAATGCAATGAGAGGGGAAAAAAACTGGAAAATGTTTATATTTCTTTGAAACTTCTTAACTCCTTGTTAGTCTGTTTAAAAACAGCCCCTTGCACCCTTTCAATGGGCCCCGGAGCACAGTTACGCTCAACTCCTAAATCCTGTGACAGTCGCCCCGTCTGAATGAGGTGTTGTGCTGCGGGCTGCGTGTTACTGGCCCTGTTTGTACAGGCGTGTGTGAAATGCCACAGGAAACCTGCTTGTGCCCCCACACCCCTGCGCTCCATACACCAGGTGCCCCACCCTTGCGTCCGTGGGCACTGCTTTCACCACGGCGAACATTGCATACATTTTTCACATTTTCTGCCAGTTTTTTCAGCTGGACCCCATCTTGCTAGGATGTCTGGACTGTAGAGCTGCTGGAGCAGCATAATAGTTAAAGAACCTTCAGGTCCTAGGAGGTGCGCAGCCCTGTTCCATCACTAAGGAGAACACAGTGGGCAACAAATGTATGCGAATAGCTTTTGATTAAAAGCAACTTGCCGTACTCTGGTTTCTGCATTTTGGCCAAAGTTCTTACCTCACGTGACAAATAGAAATGGGGGATATGTCTGAAAACAGGTCTGGGCAGGTGGGGTTACTGGCACCCAGCAGTTAGTTACATTTCCGATCGCCGCCTTGAAAAGCCGGACGTCGTAAGGAAAGAGGACTGTCTGGTCTCAAGAAGGTGAGACAAAGGCGTTTCCATACACTGAAGCAGTTTCAGAAAAAAAAAAGGCGGGAGAGATTTTTTGATATTCCACAGCACGTGCCTAAATCTGTGTGTTTGAGCTTCAGCACATGGTTTGCTTTAAATGTCAGAGCAAAACATGTCAAGATTAAGGTAAACCAATGATCGTGCTCATAGAGAATGGGGAAGTGCTCTGATGTGACCAGGCTGAGAAGAGCTCAACATGAAAATGAAGTGAAGGGTCATGCCAAGCGCTGACATGTCGTTCTGCTAGCTCGCGCAGAAATGACAACGTGAGGCTGGCACTGTGCTCTGTTAGCGCCGGTTTTTGTTTATACATGACACTGCCTTGTTTCTGCACGGCTTCTTACCTGATGCTGCTGCATGTAGTGCTCTGGTCCACCAGAAGACATCTATTCAGTTGATGTTTAATGAGTTGTTTATTTACTAAACCCCCCGTCTCTCATGTTACTGAGTCACCGAGAGCACAGCAGTGAGGCAGTCTTTGAATCGGTTCATTGTCATCTGTGGTGTAGAAATCTGTTGCTCTAAACCTATTGCCTATTTTTCCAGCTCTATTACCAAATATTCTTGGCAAAATAATCTGTGAGAAATGTAACACAAATGTTCCCATAAATTCAAGTTTGCACATGTTGCATCTGTGGCCTCCGTGTCTCATGAAGAACCATGTTAATGGTAAGAAGACTTCCCTTTAGGAGTCGCCAGCCCGGCACGGCTCCGGCACGAGGGAGTCTGTTCTGGATTGCTGGATTTCTAAGGGGGAAGCCTGCCAGTGTGGTGTGGAGCACGGGTGTGGTGTGGCTCCAGCTGGGGAGATCAGAGAAGAACCACTGCTGGATGCTGCACCTCCCTCCGCAGCACCTCCTCACCCACGGCTTCTCCCACATGTGCAACTCTGTAATGGGCCCCGGCTTTGATCTCACTCCAGTGGTGCCACTGAGCTACAGTGTTTATAGTGACTTTTGCACCATCGAGTCTCCTTCTGTTACAAAAACCCGTATAGACACTTGGTCTCAAGGCACCTGGTACCATGTCAATGTCGAGAGGAACTGTTGCCAAATTTCTTGTGTAACCTCTGAAACCGCCTGGTCTTTTGTGGGATTTCTGTTTAGTGGAAAAGCTGTAAGAAAGATCTTATTGAGTCAACAAAATCCTTAAACCTTTTTTGCGGATTATGAAACATTCGATGTGACAGTCCTTCATCCTGATGCTTTACGGACAAACAGCAGTGTGAGGTCTTTTCAGCTCCAGTCCTTTTGGGTAGTACATTAATTTGGGGGGGGGGGGGGGNATCCTGATGCTTTACGGACAAACAGCAGTGTGAGGTCTTTTCAGCTCCAGTCCTTTTGGGTAGTACATTAATGGGGGGGGGGGGGGGGTATACAAATGTACTGTAATAATGCTGTGACATACAAAACTGTGGCACATTTTATGTATTATGTATGCAATTAAAATATTTAAAATTTTTATGATTGAAAATGTTCTGTTGCATATATAGTATGCGCTTCTGCTCATGTATGTAAATATTTAAATAGGAGCAGCAGGTGGTATAGTGGTTTGTGCTGCTGCCTTGCGGTAGAAAGACCCAGGTTTGAATCCGACCTCCTGCTGTGGTACACCTGCTTAAAATACTTACTCTGAACTGATACAGTAAAAATTACCCCACTGTTTGAATGGGTAACTCACTGTAAGTAGCTTAACTTCATAATTCCTGTGGAGAAGAGCATCTGCCAAAGGAATACAGGTACATACATTATAACGACAGATAATGTGTGAGACACGAAAAGATAGTTGCTGGCTGTGTGGGGGTTGGGGCGCTGCCATCATGTTGTAGCACACAGTCTCATATGGTGTTCACCTTAGGCAGTCATTATGCTATGATGTTACAGATGCATACCGCGTAGGTACACATATGTAATGTTTTAATGCATTTTCATAACATTTTGCTTACACTTTTCATCTACAGTATAAACTACAAGTACCTAATTGTGTCATAGTATTATATATGTTTTTGTATAGCTGTTGGCAGATGCTGTTGTTACACAATGCCGTACATGTGCTGTACATAGTGCTTCAGAAGATGGTCGTGTTTTAATTGGCTGTAAAATGTTCATTCACTTACCAGATTTCCTGGAAATGAATTATTACTATTTATTTTTGATGATTGTAAGAGCAAGTCCTTCATGGGTCCAATTCCACGCAAGTCAAGGACAGTCTCTCACTCTGTGGGGTTCCCGTTAAGGTGTATCAAAGTGAACCATAGCAATGTAATAGAAGAAATGGTCAGCCTTCGATTTACGTATTTAACTGGTTCCCGAAAAGGCCAAGTTGTGCAAAAACTCATACATTGAAAAAAATCTATTTCCATTCCCTATTCTATTTAAGGGAAAAATGTGTTCTCAGCCCAAACAAAAACCTCTGAACCAACTTTCACAAGCATCACTAAAACACCTTGTGGTACATGCTGCACGCAGGCAGGGATTCTGCTGCACAGTACACACACAGGTGGGGATCAGACGGGGTGGAGTGTGTGTAAACACAGGGCTACTGTTCCTGGTGTTCTTCAGGCTGTGGGAAGAAAGCCAGGGAAGTGTCACACCAAAACTTCAGGGCGGGAGTTATCAGTCTGGGCCAATTCCCACATTAAAACTCATCACTTCTTCCAAGGGATGAGAAATAACTGGCCACAGGAATCTGCTGAGCATTAGTTTATTGTAAGGGCTCCAGTGGTGCACCTTTTGTCCAAGTTACATATGACTTGGAAATCTGCCTGTTTTACTCCTCCACACACTTCTTGCCTAACTCTGCACACTCTCAGGGGTCCTTCCACGCAGGACACGCACCCAGAGATTTTGATGAAATGACGCTGGAATTTTTCGTTTTTTTAACCGGTTTCTTTTTTTGGGTGGCTGGAGCAGACCGGCGTCTAAAGGTATTAATAACAGTGTAAAATGGGGTGGAATTGTGGCTCCCATCATGCTTTGTTTAGTTAATGTGTCCAACCATGGTAAGAAGTCCAGGACTCGGCCAAGACCCTGAGGTTGCGTGGGGTGTACAGTAGTTGTGCGGGTGGGCGTGTTGTTAACCCTCTACGTAAACCACCGACGCGGATTGCTACAGTGTTAAAAATGAAGTCACGTTCTAGCACAGACACTTAAATCGAGGGACGACTGTACTAGATCAGTTTATAAAAGCCCCTGCTGTGAATAATAACTTTGGTGACGTTGTTCAGTACAGTAAAACACTGCTGACACTGTACGGATCTCTTCCTCTGGGCCGTTTTGTGGCTCCGCCCATTAAGGGTTGTCTGATTTTTGCGACTCCACCCTCGCCACGCCCCCCACGCACTCCTCTCCCGTTGCCCGCTGCTCCGTCCCGCCTCACTGATTAGCATAAACCCTCCTCCCAGGCGGGGCTACATCCGCCAGTGTCCGCGAGAGAGCCGGGTCTCGTCTTCAGTCCTGCAGCCCCGCGCCGCTACAGAGATTCAGCGCGAGGAAGCGTGGCGTGTCAGTTTCGGGGGCGCGCGGGGCCTGAGACTCGGTGGAAAGTTAAGGGCGACGGGGACGCGTAGCGCGTGACACAACTGAATGCGAGGCAGCTGTCGGCGCGCGCACCATGCGGAGTGATCCGAGGTTTCTGGCCGGCGGCGGTGAGTGAGTGCTGGGGTGAATTTTATTTATTAAAAAAAAAAAGCAGAACAGCCGAAAACATTTCGATCGACGCACAGTATAGACTGAACGAAAAAGTACGTGAAAATTGTGTTCAATATGTCGCTGTATTGGGCAACAGAGAAAGAAAAACACTTCATAGTTTTTATTACTGACGTAATTATTAGGAAAAGCGGGGCTGAAGTGTGAAATGTGAGAAATGCTGACCGTGTGTGTGTGTCCAGCGGTGAAACTGTACGTTTCCCTCTTCGGCGCGACTCTTTACAGCTGAGGCAAATAAACGGTCAAAACAAAGCAGCTGCTTTAACGATTTAAAACACTTTCTGAACTTCTGCGTCGCTGAAGTGTCGACGGGAGTCGTACTGTGCACACTGGAAAAGTGGCGGTTAACTTTTTAACAGTAAATATTGATTAATGTTGCCGTAAATATTTTTCTGAGCCCTGCTTGAATAAATGTAAATAGGGTTGGCTATGTAGGCGAGTGGGCTGGTTGAGCAGGTGGGTCGGTTAAGTACACGAGTGGCTCGGTGGTGTGAATATCTCGGTGTGTTTGGCGCGCTCACAGTCCCGGTCGAACCGCCACCACGCGCTCTGTGCTACACGTTTGCGCACCGATGCGTCTGTGTTCGGCGCTGCGCGACTTCGAGCGCCGTGGGCAACTTGTCTAATCCGCTTATTTTCACTGACCAGTTCATAGCTCGTATCTTATTTTCCACATAAACTACTTGCTGTGTCACTAACCTTGGCCCAACAGTTATTTTAAATTTTTGAGCTTTTGCAGCCCCCCCCCCCTTGTATTGATGGGTTTGGCCCGGGTCGATTTTCTTACAGGTAATTCTTTTACTTTAAAGTCTTGTGCCTTTAAGTCTTCAAAAAGCAGGGAATTGACGATAAGAAGCTGTAACCATGGGAGAAAGAACTGCTGTGTTTGTGACGAGTACTTAACGTTACTTTCCACAGTGAAAGTCCGTGGGACACAGGGATGAAGTATTTATTTTTAATGAAATGGTGGCCAAGCAGATGACTTTGACCAAAATCCTGATGATTTTTGAGGAGAAAACAAATGCAAACTCATGTGGGTGGTGTGGTCATGCTGCTGTGCATTTGTGGTCATGTCTTTAGTGTCCGCATGAAAGTGTTAACTTTCTTATGGCTGTTTACTGTAATGTTCGTTCACAAATGCCCAGTTAGCATGGCACTAACTACCACTGTGTGTGTGTGTGTGTGTGTGTGTGTGTGTGTGTGTGTGTGTGTGTGTGTGTGTGTGTGTGTGTGTGAGATGTGGTTGTCGGTTGTGCTCCACTCCCTGTGTTTTCCTCCCAGGACGCATCCCTGCAGCAGTGAATTAAAGGGTCTTTTTCTATGATTCTTCATTTTGGAAGAGCCTCTTCTGTGGGATTGTAGGGATTGTTCTACTGCCATGGCCCATGTGGCCAAGAGCCCTTTGCGTGTCTGATGCGTTCTTGTGTAGTGTCATGTAGTCTGCATTGTTCCACGAGTGATGGAGGTCAGCTAGACTGGGGAAACCTAACCGTTCATCTCAGAAGGTACAGTCGCGTAGATTGGCGACTGACTGCAGTTGGGTGTCGCAGGGTGACTGATAGGAACTACAAAGACCCTATAACTATGATTGTGCTCATTACCTTTTCTCATGGAGGGAGGTGTAGGTGCAGGTGGTGTGGTACCTACTGCTACACCGAACGAGCAGCAGTAAATGACGGCCATCTGATCTTCCAGGCTTGAGGTTTCGACAGCAAGGGAGGGAATGTGGTCACTGCATTGGCTTGTGCCTGGAAGGAAATGTGACCTAAAGCTGACCGTGCAAGGCCACAGTGTGTATGTGGTTGTTACACATCTGTTTATAGCACTGAGGTCTACAGCTGTGGTGGACGGCCAAGAATAGTAACACCGGGGGATGTAAGTAAACCTCCTGGTTTTTGTATTGAGGTGAATCCGTACTGGGTTGGTTTGTGTGGGACAGGCGAATGAGGAGGTGCTGTCAGGTCTCAACGCCAAACGGGCAGCTGCTTCATCCTGTAACCCTGGCAATCCTTGGTCCATCCCAGAGGAGGGCTTCGGAAACTCAGGCACCACTTAGAAACCCAAACCGCTTCCTGCTCCTGCGGAGGCCCCGGCTCAGTGACTGTAGGTTGGCTTTTGTGTAATTATCCTTGAGAGATACAAGGTGAATCACTGCTGTGCGGACAAGCGAGTGCTGTAGTGTGCCTGGCTGAGGAAAAATCACTGGGACGCGTTTTTGTTCAGAGAAACACAGCATGCAGTTTTTGGGCTTTACATCTCAGATGTGAACTGTAATCAGTTGTATGGTTTGGTTTCAGCATTTTGGATGAAATACATTCTTAAAAAATGTTACTCTTCTTCACCTTTCCCGTGCGGTTTTAGCTCTTTCTTTGGGCTTGCATGGTAGAGGAATCATGGTTCAAGTTTTTGTGAGAGTGTGTATTTGTTCCTTGAGGGGCTGGTTTTCATCTTGGGCATGGGCCGAGCAGTTTGGCAGAGGCACAATCTGAAGATAGTCTGAGACTCACTAGGGAGAACTTTGCTTGTAAAGTCCAGGATTGCGTACCAGGTGGTATGAACCAGCGGAGACTGCCGAGTGGGGATGGGGACGCTAATGTGCCGCAGAACCCCTTGTAGAGGAAGCAGAGCACTTGCCAAGCGGCTTGCGGCAAGGCGGGGAGAGAGAACGGCCCTCTACAGATGAGGCACCATCAAAGTTACTGCAAGATGCCAACAGAGCTGATGTTAACAGTTGTTTAAGGGATGGAGCAGCAGCCTGTTTAGATTTGAGGAGCTGTCCCAGTGGAGCAGCTAAAAGCCTCTTGTGTAAGGAAGTGAGGACCAGGTCAGGTGTGGCTCCTGCCAGGTGTTGGCTACTTACCTACAGTATGGGTGCTTTATTGTGCATGGCTCTCAGATGTTAGACTCCTTCACCATATAAAGAAACAGACTTATGAAGAAGATTAATAACGAATGCATGTTTTGGGTATAGATTATTGTAAAACTTTCCACTGTTATGTTCTGTCCCAATTTCATGAGTAGAGCACTTTATGCTTCATATTCCTTTAACCTTTGGAAAAAAGCAAGTCACTCAGTTTTCTGCAGCACTTTTTATTTGAGTGTTTCTAATGTCACGCTAGGCAAAGGCGTGGCTTCTGCATTATATTTACATCACATTACAGCTGCAAGTTTGCCTTGACTTATTTGGAAACATTTCCAGGTTTGCTTTGGAAACTGGCCGAATAAATAAGTATGAGTAGTAACTTGTCATCTCAATTTGGGTGGACTTAACACGCGTTTTTTTCCACATACCATTATGCTTGGTTTAGCTTGAGAGCAAGATTAAAGAAATCCTGAATGAGATGACAGTACTTCCAGCTTTCTGGGCTCTCTTGCATTGTTATGTACATCTTCAGTTGCTCTGAGTGGTTGAGTAAAGGCTCATTTGTACCAGATCATGTGATTCTATCAGCACTGGGTTCTCTGTTACTGTAGGGCTGGGCTCCGTGATGGTGTTGGTGACCCACTGAGTTGGAGATTTGTTTGTAGGGTTTCAGATTCCCAGCCTGGAGTTGCTGTCAGGGTGGTCTCCATTACTCTTGCACACGATGCATGACTCTCTGCCATTTGGATAGTCTTTTCCTTTTTTCAGCTCAGTTGTATCTCACATTTCTAACTCCTACTGGTAGTCTCATGTGCCACATCAAGTGTAAGGGTTTGCTGTAAGAAATGCCTAAAGAACGTAAAGGAATCTCAACATTTTGGTGGTATGCATGAGAAGGGTTGTTAATGCTTTGTGTTGCATGGTTTTTGTGATGGCTGTACTGTGTCTCATGCAGTTGTGGTCCTGTGTAATTACAAAGTGATTTTTGGTGGACAAAGAGGGCGGTGCTACAGATGGGAGTCAGACTGAAACATGTCAGATATCTTCTGCTTCGCCCAGTGAGGGGCCTACACAGCGTAGTGTGAGGCAGAAATTAACAAAATTACCCAGAAAAGAAAAATTGTCTTACAAGCACTGATGTCTTTTGTAGGTAATGCTGTATGTGCTGGGCGGTTCTTGGATTATGCCCAGGTTACATGTACCTTGCAGCTTTCCCTGCCCGTAGGCTGTTTGCATTACACAACACCATGACCTCTTAACACAGCACATTTGCAGCACATGTGCAAGCGTGAGCCACGCAGCTGGACACTGCTTGGCCTGTGTGTCTAGCTGGTGCATGAAACTGGACATTAAACTGACAGCTGCTTTATTTCAGACTTTTTTTTATATCGGGAGCTTCCAGTAACATTTGGCATGTGATGTCTCAAAGTGCGAATGAGAATAAAACTGGTGTCTTGGGCTACAAGGAAGCATGAGGTTGTGGTCTTTTACTTTCTTGTAGCTGAGAGTCTGCATGAGGTTCCCAAGACCACATCCAGAATGCCCTGTTGCGCAGTTTGAAGTAACATGCGTTTCGTACATTTTGCCTTCTGTGAAACTTATGTACACCTTTAGCTAGGCATTGATGTGGCAGTATGTTATTTTTTCCTGGATGCATGGTCTAAAAGCCTCATGCATTGTTGCTTCTGAATTCTAACCATTCTGCTAGTTGCTGTATCCTTGTCTAGTGTAGATGTTCCAAGCTCTGTGGAGTGTCAGGTGTTATGCTCCTTTGCACACCTCTCCTCAGTGCTTTCTGCTCCCTTACCACCTTTACATACAACCACTGCTGACAAATACCCCTGTTCAATTTCTTGTAAGATTCTGTTTTTTTTTTTGTTGTTGCTGTTCTCTATATTCAGATAATAACTATAGTCAAATCCTCTTGTGTAGATATTCAGCTTACATTCCATTTTAGGGTATCCTACTTCTGAGCCACATCAAACATAGCAGCTTTAGGGCTTAGAAGTGGTCATTTCATCACGTCTGAGGTAGGAGTGTACTCCATGCCAGCATTTTCTCTGGAGGGGTCATTTGTGTTTTGTCAAGGCTGTGAGCAAAAACAAGACTTCAACAAGCCTGCAAAGGGCAGTGCTGGCTGTTTATCTTTGGGCAAAATGAAGAAAGTAGAAGAGCAGTCTGTTTCATTATCCTGGATCTTTTTTTGTTTTGAGTTCAAAATAAGATGGTATTTTATGCAGGGACTGGTGCTCTGTAACCGATATATGCTGTTTTGATAAAACGCAAACCACGGTATTTCACAAAATTGGTGAATATTCCTTGTCCTTCTGGAACGAGTTAAAACAGTGGAGCTCAACTCTCAATGGAAACAATGGCAGAGTGGAAGAAGTCAATGATGGAACGGACAATAGGCAGCTGTGGTTTCAAATAGCAGGTTAATCCTCTGCTGGTTGGGGGAAAACTAACATTGATTCCCCCCCCCATGGTCTACTGCATTTATGGTCAGTGATTCATACTGGAAGTTGGATCACATTTGTCCTTTTTTTTTTCCTCCTTTGTAATCCAAGGCTGTTCTGACCTGTAAAAACTGATGATACTGTATTTTGCTCTCAATTCATGCTTTATTAATTTATAAAGCTAGTTATTTTACATCATGTTTCATAAGGGTCAAACAGCTCAATGTGTTAGCATTTGAGGTGTAAGATGTCTCTAGTTGCTGAGGGTTTAATGAGCCTGTCCTTGTGTTTCTCCCATTCTTATTCCAGCCATGGAAGAGTTAGTGACAGAGCTGCGCCACTTCCTGGAGCTGCTAGACCGGGAGTACCTGAGCGCGGCTGTGCGGGAGAAGAAACTACACATCTCCAACATCTTGCACAGGATGCTGGCTGCGAAAGGTGGGCCCTGTGTCCTTGCTGGTCACATGCCCAATCTGCCTCACTGCAAGCTGCCATTGTACTCTGTCTTTCAAGCACATGATGCTTTGTGCAAATTTAGATAATTTGTTTTGGATGATGAGTTTAGGAATGTTGGAAAGCACTGAAGTTGTGCCTGTACCCTAAATAACCTGCAACCAGTGTAGTATTTCTCAGCCCACCGGCACATCATCGTGTCTTACCAGAGAGCTTCAGGCCATGCACTTGTTGCCTCTGTAGTCATAGACGACAAGGTCCCAGGCCTGCTGTGTTTTAGCCATCTTGTTGTTGATGTACTCTCTGTGATGGCTATCCTCTTCTCTCTTGGGGTTCCAGACCCCACCCTGAAGGCTGAAATCCATAGCAGTGTCCCTGCACCACCCCAGATGCCCTTGCCAGAGATCCCACATCCCTGGCTGGTAAGGTTCTACCACATTCCTTCACGCAACTTTGCAAATTGTGCGGCATCACATCATTGTACACGAAACCATCATACAACGTTATATAAGATTTCATCTTTCATAATGTGAAAGTTTCTGCTATGGAGTATAAGTAAAAGGTTAATGGAGCACATGGTTAATATGTGGGATCAACTTGGCTTTGTGTAAGTTCTGTCTCTCCAAGATAAAGAAATGTACCAGTTCAAGTTTTTGTGACAGTAAAGCAACCAAGAGACTTTCCTGCTTCCTGTGAACGGGTTTTTGTAGCCATAGCTCAAAAGCTTATGTGTTCTCAGACTTCACTGTCATACTCGTTTCTGAGACTTATGCTCTTTGTTACTGTTTGTTCTGCCAAGTTGATGGCAGCCATCTGAAAAGATGTTTTAAGTGTTTTAGTAATGCACAGCAATTGTGAATTCAATATTTAATATCACGTGAAGCACAGAAAGCATGGATGTGTTTGCAATTTCTTGATGCAGTTGTAGTCACACTTGCCTAACATTAAGGAAGATCTTGGAAGCTGTGTTTGGGGATGTTTTCCTGCTGCTTTCCCAAAACACTACATAAGAGTAGTTTCCTCTGTAAAAAGTGTTTTGGCAGCATTTTGGCAGTTTACATGGTTTCTCTGCCCAGCCATAGGTGCAAGCATTCCTCCTGTAGGAGTGCAGTCCTGATTGGAAACATGCAGGCCATCCTAGCAGCCTTTCCTGGAACACTGGGGGACGCTGCAATTACCAGTTGTTACACGGCAGGTCTGTTCCCAGGGAAGCTGCCAGCAAGCGAAGAAAAAACTTTGTTTACAGTTGAGGATCTTTGTTAAACTCTTGTCTGTATGAATCCTTTTATTTAGTCAAGGTTAATACCGTTGATAATTTGTTAAACAATGTTTTTACCTGTTCTGTAACTTACATGCAGACAGTTGTTTGTTAATGAATCTGCACTGATACCCATGACTGTCACCAGTGTAAAACAAACACATGGATGTTTATGATGGTGTTTCAGACTGATTCACTGTAAAATGTATAGCATGCTTGACACCCATTTTAAAATTTTTCCTCTTGTAGTCCTCACAGGATGTCTGCTTATCTGATTGAACTTGTTGGCCTTCCATGGTGCAACGTAGAATGGTGCCACACAGGGGAGCCTCCCTCAAGCTAATCTGTCCACTTTCTCTTTTCAAAAAAAGTTCAACAACCAGACAAACAATTGTGCAGCTATTCGTTGCAAGAAAGGAATGCAGTTTACTGTCTTTCTTCCGGCCGTTATGTCATGCAGTGCTTAGTGTCAGAACACGAACCTTGCTGGTTTTTGTTCTTACAAGTTTTGTCCTAAGGGGAATTTGCAGAGAGATGAGCAGTGTCCTAGGTTTCACTCGGGTTATGGTGAGAGTGTGGGAACGCACACACTTCAAGACTAGGAAGGGAACCAGTTGGTCCAGACTGTGGAGAACCTTGTAACTTTGATGTCTGCTGCCTGTCTGAGTTGTGAGGAGGGAAGGACTTCAAACCAGACGGCTGTCAGCCTATTGCCAGGTTGTCTTAAATTGTTTTTCGTGCTTTGCTGTTACGTGCACGAAGGCTTATTGTCCTACTGTTAAAAAGTCACTTTAGGTTTCTATTACCAGTGATCATTGTAATTTTTTTTTTTTAAATCAAAAGGTGAAAACAGAATAGTAATGTGTAGATCAGAATGAACGTTATTGATCAGATGCCATGCTAACTGCGTGTTCCTTTGAAGGCTCTTTTGTTTACATTCAAAGGAGACATAACATGAGTGCATTGTTTTCTTTTGGTAAATGGCGCAACCAGTAATAATAAATGGGTTATTGTGTATGGTGTTTGAGGTGTCAAATGTCATAATAGATTAACTACTTGTGTAGATTCACTTCCTGTGTAATGCAAAATAAGGATTAAGATGTTGGTCCACCTCCGATGATGGAGGATGACTGAGCTGTTGAGCTCAGACCCAGAAGTAGGTTGTCACAGTACGCCATCCGTGTTGCTCAGCATTCGCGTCATTCCTCCCGCTAACCAGGTCTTTGTGCTGAGCTACACCGGTGCTCTTTGAGGAGTTGCAGAGGCCAGGCTTTGGAGAGACCCAAATGAGTTCCATCTGTGTTGATGTTGGCAGGTTTGCGCCCCCCTCAATGCCCGTCTGACCGCCGAAGCCCCCACCTATCCAGACTCTGCTGACTAACCGACTCATAAGGAGGACTGTGACTCAGACAAACTCTATTTGTGTTTCATTTCCTCCCCTCCCCTGTTACCCAGGCTGGACAACCCTCCAGGGCAGAAATACGGGTCAGACTGATCCCTGTGTCCGATTGCCTGTATGGGGAGTTGAGCCTTTCTCCTGCTGACTCTCTGTTGACTGTCTGTGAGAACAACAGTGTCATACCCCCCCTCCAGCAACCCACTGCTCTGGCACCAGCACTCCATCTGCCATTCAGGTTGTTCAGTTTTAAACAGCCAGTGCTGAACTCTGCTTGCTTGGAGCAGCTTGAGGGAGGGTCTGCTAAAAGGAAATATTTGCAAAAGTTTCATGAGATGACATTCCACACTGGATGCTCGGTTTGACGTAATCTTTGGTGACTTCATTGCCCAAAAAATGTTATTCTACATATATCTGGAAGTAGAATTGGTTGTTAATGTTTGTTAATTTTCCATATGGAGGCAGTGCGCAGTTTTATGTGGGAGACTCTTGCCCGTAATTGCTCTGGAGGTCAAACTGTTCAGTTCTTCTAATACTTATGGCTTGTTCACCACCACAGAGAATGCAATGACTTAATCTACATTGTGCCACAAACAAAGGAAGGGAAACAAATTATTTTTAATGAGTAACAAAACATCATAGGAGCTATTCTGCCAGTCGCTATAATGACAGTAAAACTGTGCTTACAGAAGGAAAGCTAAAGTCACAATGCCATTTGATTTGGCTATAGGGACACGACACTGTGGTCACGGCCTTCCTCAACTTATGCCAGATGGAAGAAGAGCCATCCAAAGATGTCAAAAGCAGACGGAAAACCCATTCTAGGCCTGTGGGAAATTTTGCCGGGTTAAAATGCAGAACAATGTGACAATTGACCATGGCAGTCCCTGAGACAATGTCTTTTCCAGGGCGACATGACTATTATGCTCACTTAATTAGCTTAGCTGACACTTTCCCACTTTCCTCCTCTAAATGAGTTAAAAGGCTTTCAATTCTGTCCATTTATGAAGCACTTCATATTTTCCTTCAGCCTCCTGGGATGTCCACCTGCAGCTGTTTCTGTTACCCATTTGCTTCATTACTTTGCCTGGTTGGCTTTCTGGTCTCTTCTCCAGAGCCTTATTTGTAAACAGGCTGAGCAACACTCTTTGGTTTTTTTCAGCCATTGTTTTGTTTAGTCAGTTTGGCTTATGTTGTTTCTGCTTTGGGTAATGTTGTTTTCTTCAGCCAACGGCCTACATCATACTGTGTATCTTCTTCCCGTCCATCTTGTACTCCCTGATATGATATGGTTAGCAATCAAATACATGAGGGAATCCTGAAATGAAATGGCAGATTAAATATTTTGATCACAGCAGCTTGCATAGCACAATTTTGAGGTACACTTACAGCATCCATCAAAGGTTTGAATACACTTGTCCAAAAATCTCTGTTGAGGTTTCTGGGACTTTTTGCAGAAAAACTGTGGAAGACATCCTTGATAAGTATGCCACCTGCTGCCTGTTTTCATGGCCAGTGTGTTGTCTAAGCTGTGTGTTTGTGCGCATATTCATGATTTACTAACGGCACGCATTATCCAGTATACGCAGCTATGGCAAAAATCTCGAATGAAAATAATGTATTGTCCACACAACCTCTTGGAAATTAGAGGGAACATTGCACATGGCTTGTGGTGAGGTCTGGCAGTGGTACCAACCTTAGATGTTTCTACACTTGCTTCCCATGTAAATGGCCTTTATAATCGGCTGTTTGAAATTTGGCTCGGTCTTGTCACAATGGCTCACTGACAGAGGACTGACAGTGAGGGACAGAGTGCTGTGGACTGGAGTCATAGCATGCAGGGTTAAACCAACTAACCCCCACACCCTCTGTTTTATCTTATAATACATATTCCTTTCTCTTAGTGCGTGTCTGTGTCTGCGGGTGTCTGTGTCTGTGTGGGCGTTTGCTTTCTAGGCCCAGTCTAATCTGAGTTGGCAGGATGCTAGAAATGGTTCAGTCTTAAGGAGTGGAATTTCAGAAGTGGTTTTTTTTTTTTTTTTTTTTGGGGTCATTGTTGAGATGGACTAATACATTTGGGGTCGTGGGAGCCCATGATGGCGCAGTGTAGCAATTAACTCTTTGATTTACCAATGGCAAATAATGTTTAAAGTGCAAGTGAGTGCTGAATTACAAATACAGCATGACCTAAGGATGCAGCACTGATGCTTACAGCACTCTTTGCACCCCAGCAGGAGCGCTGTGGTCCACCTCTGGCTGCTTGTTGATCCCGGTCACAAAATCGAGAGTCTGCAGGATCTTTTTCAATCTCCAGTGTGGTATAGCTATCTGTTGTGAAAAGTGCTTATTTAATCTGCGCTGTGTGTCGCTTTGGAGAAGAGTGCTAAATGAGTACATGTACAGTGAATGATGAAGGGGGTAAAAGTAGTCTTGAGTGACTGCGAGGCTGCTGTTATGCTTGCATTATCAGAGAGTGGGGTCACTGCCTCTTAAAATGAGCATTAACTTTCTGTACATGAGGCCATACACAAGGGACCCCAGGGGGCAGCAGGAAGGTCTGCATCAGCCAGCAGGTCCCACTTGGTGTGGATAAGACAGCAGTCGGGTTCCTTCCAACATCCTTCAGTGTGCAGAGTTCATGGCCTGGCTCCCCTGAGTGCCCTATGTAGTTTATCTCTGAATGACTGAATGTGGATTGTCTTTGAAGTAATACTGGACCTTTTTTGCAGTTTTTCTGGATCTACTCGGGCTGAAGCTTGGGGTTTGACTAAGGCTTCACCTTTCACTTAGACCACATGCTTACTGCTGGCAGTAGAGTGTACCAATGTGCTGGTATGGATGACAGCAGCTAAAGTTGCCCATCAGTGAATGGAAAATGTGTTTAAAAAAGACCTGTCTGGGACTCATTTCCATCTATTCATAGTAATTATTAGGAAACTCATTTGCTGTGTTAGAAAACTTGGTTATTTTATAACATTATGGGTGAGATTAGCCTGTGGTATCGGATGTGAACCAGGTCTCCATGTGCAGAAACTTACTGATGGAATCAAGTAGATATCAAGGTAAAACCTATTTCCCAGCCTTGTTAACACCTCATCACTTATTTATTTTGTGTTCTAACGTCATTGCCACCCTGTGGGCTCATGGAGAACTACAAATATGGGGAAGGAGGCGTTCATGCCGGGGATATGAGAAGTGCTCGGTGGTGCTCCTTGTCCCCAGAGCAGCAGCTGCTGTGTGTCAGGCTTTGGGGAGGGGAGTGGAGGACAGAGGGGGCCAAAGGCTGCTGGGAATTGTTAGCATCTGTTCTGACACACCCCCCACTACCATAACCCATATAATCGTTAACACATTTACATGGAGGTGGAACACGAGGATGCTGGGGGGGGGGGACTAGCCAGCAGGCTGAGGGTGCTGGGAAACCAAACACGGCCAGTCCTCAAGAAGCTGCATTTCTTTCTAGGCAGCAAAATTGAGGCTCTTTATCCCATGGGAAAGCTGTTAATGTAGCAGTGTCCACTCCTGTGAATGTTCAGAAGAAAACAGTGTGTGTGCTTAAATGTGAGGTAATGTCAGGTATTAATACACAGAACAATAGATGTTGTGTCACCGGAGAGACGCGGTAGTATTGAATACACAAATGGTTTCCTGGTCCCATACAAACTCTTTTGGGTTTGTCTTGTTTTTGTAGCTCATGTTCTGGGAGGGAAGTGAGCTGATAACGTAGAGCTGCTGCAGTGCTCCAACATAAACAGACTGGGCAAGCAAGCAAAGCGTTGGGGCCAGGCCTATTGTCCAGCTGTCAGCGGGGGCCTTTGCTGCCCATGTGCTCTGCTCAAGGGAGGGCAAGGCTTGGGGGAGGCAGGGCTTCGAAGACCTTGCCAATAATTAGTTCACAAAAGCACCGTTGCTCCCAGAGGAAATGCGATAAGATTGTGGGGTGAATCTCGAGTTATAGGAGCAGCAGCAGGGAAGAGCAGTTTAATGAAGCTGCTGGTGAAAATCTTGGCAGGGCGAGGAGGCCGTGCAGAAACATGGGGTAATTGGGGTCCGTTTGCCAGGGGCCTACGGCCCTGTCTGTCATTGGGCTCTCTTGCTTTGGCGCTGTCTCAGACCGGGTCCCCACTCCCATCCGTGTTTGGTGCTTGAGTCTCTACATCCTATGGAGGAACCAGGCCACCTGAACAACGTTAGTCATTTGTCTGTCGTGTTTTATTTCAGTAGATTACCTTCACTATGTAAAATCATACTGTATGACGCAGTTGAACATAATGACAGCTGTGGCCAATCAGTGGAGGGACGAGTTGCTCTCGTGTTTTGGATGTGCTGCACCAAAGGAAATATTAAAACAAGAATACATAAAGGATTTCTGTATTTGAAATCAAGATGCTTTTGCTTTATGAATCACAGCCCCTGTCCTGTTGCCATGGTGACAGTGACGCATCCACAGCTGTGATCCCCATTCTCTGTGGGGGATTCTCTACTCTCTCAGACAAATGGAAAAATGATGTGAGCCCGATTGTGTTCTATTAAGTTTTCTTCATGAACCAAACCTGAGGACTTTGTTGTGCAAAAGGACTTTTGTAATTGTCAAAACGCATTTCCTCTGGGGAGGGATTACCCTCAGTTAAGAGTATGATGGTAAAGCAAAGCATGAATGAATGCATGAAACTGAAACCTGCAGGTTTGTTTGCCCATAAGTGTGACATCATATTAAACACTGACAAATCCAAGGTATTGTTCTCCATTCGCATGACTCCTCGTTCTGTTTATCTTTGAATCATTTCTTTGAATGATCGCGTGGGGTCCGGTAGGAGACACTCAGCTTTTTAAGATTTGGTGCTAATTGCTGCAGTTTTGTTATTTTAGGAGCCTAGAAGGCAAACATCATTCGACATTAGCCAAATGACTCGTCGGTTTGTTTATTTACTGGGTTGAGTACAGTGGCTTGGTTGCGCGCTGAAGCAATAAGTCAAGAAGCAGTTTTTTTTTTTTTGTTTTTTTTGGTGTTCCTGCCGGCTACCTCGCCTGTTCTCTTAATGGTTTCACTGAGCTGAAATGCGCTGCCCTCGAGCTGAGAGACTTTTGCTAGTTCCTGGGACTTAGTTATCCTTCAGACCTAGTTACAGCCAGGCTTCCTAGCAAACAAAATGCTACAGCCCCATTCATATACTTTGGAGTGCTGTCACACTGATTATTGTACGTCTTGCAGCAATAAACTTCCTGAATGTTCCCCAGCTGAGATCAGCTGTTCCACTGAGGTAACTGGGCTCCTCTACCCAGCCCTCCATGTTTATATTGTCACAGTAATATTTAAAAAATGTTGCATGCACCTTATCATATTTACTCCACTCTTATTCAGTGATTTTTAAAAAAAATTATTATTATTAATTTGCTTGACGATGGTTTTGTTCAAATCAGCTCACATAAATTCACGTCACATGAGAGAATGGGGAGGTACAAAAGCATTGCTACCCTCAAAACAGTGGGCAACCTTGTGGTCAGCTCCAAACTCCCTTCTGTAAGCAATACAAAGTGTCTGATGTTACTATTCCGTTTTAGCTGGATCTGTTGCACCTAAATATCACAGTTAATCTGCTAACTTTTTATTTGCTCTGTTAATTTGCTTCCCCAGCCTCCAGACAATGGACCACCCCCCTTGCCCAGCTGCTCCCTGCCAGAGGGGTACTATGAGGAGGCTGTCCCGCTGAGTCCTGGTAAAGCTCCAGAATACATCACGTCACGTGAGTGTTGCACTGCTGCTCATTTGAACCCCACTCAGTGACACATACCTCTGAAACGACTTAATTTTGTTATTGGTTTTGGGGTCTCTTGGAAGAAGCAAGGAAAAGCATCTAACTTGTGTATAAAAAAGTGTTTACATTTCTTTATTAAGACTTTTCTCCAAAGCAGCTTATAATGATTCGTATATAGCAGGGCAATTTTTACTGGAGCACTTACCTTGATTAGGTGTCCTGTGGTAGGTAGTGAGATTTCAACCTGGATCCTTTGAGTGGAAGGTAGCATCTCTAACCACTACACTTCCTGCTGCCCCCAGACTATGATTCTGATGCCATGAGCAGCTCCTATGAGTCGTACGATGAGGAAGAGGAGGATGGTAAGGGGCAGAAGATGAGGCATCAGTGGCCATCAGAAGAGGCGTCAATGGACCTGGTGAAGGATGCTCGCATCTGTGCCTTCTTGCTGCGCAAGAAGCGCTTTGGACAGTGGGCTAAGCTGCTGTGTGTCATCAAAGACAATAGACTGCTGGTAAGAGTACAGAGAACATGACAGGAACTTAACAGCGTGCATTTCCTTCTCTTCATAATAATGCTGTGTCCTCTGGCTGGCAGTGCTACAAGTCATCCAAGGACCAAACTCCCCAGATGGACCTGCTGCTCTCCGACTGCAGCATCACACATGTACCCAAAGACGGCAAGAAGAAGAGACATGAGCTGAAGATTATCCACCAGGGGGCTGATGCACTAGTGCTGGCTGTGCAGAGCAAGGAGCAGGCTGAGGAGTGGCTGAAGGTACCACCCAAACACACTTCCAGTGCTCTGGTCATTTTAGTTATGCGATCTAGATGTCATCAGAAAATGGGGAAACTGTGTTTTGGCCCCAATTACAGAACATGCATTTGGTAAATGGCTTAGGTGTTCAGCAGTCGGTAGGTAGTTGTTGCTGGAATCCTGTATAGAAACTGGATTTTTCTTGCAGTTGTCATGTTTTGGTGTTTGAGACGCTTAGAGCAGGTGTTCAGTTTTGTCTGCTGTTGTCTTGAATTGCAGTCTTGATTTTTAACAGAGAGGTCTTGTTTTGATGAAATACCAGATATTAAACTATCAAAATATGGACTAGGACAGAGGTTAAAATTCAAAGGAGGGAATGCTGTTGGCTTTGTGAGATATCATTGAGACCTTTGTTTTCCCTAGAAACATATGTTATGTCCTTTGCAACTTTAAGCTTTGGGAAACTCCCAAATTTGCCGATGCTAAAGCTTGTGAAGACCGTTTGGATGAGCACCACCCCTTAATAACCGTTGCCGTGTTGTAAATGGACCTTGATAAATACAGACCCTTGACGTCTCCTCACAGCCATCTGGGGGAAAGGCCTTTGGCCATGTTTGCTTTCTTAAAACCTGTTTATGGAAGGTAATCGCAGAAAAAAAATTTTGGCCTGTTTGCTGATTTCATTGGTCATTGTGTGTGTCAATTAGGGTTTATTTATTGATGTGCTGAAGAGAAGTTTGCATGGGCAAAGTTGAGGTACCTGCAAAAATAGAGGCTGCACAAATATACAATGCAGAGAATGTAAGCTAAAAGAGAGAGGGCCACAACAGTCACAATTGTCAAGGGTGGGGGAAAAAATCATATTTAGTCAGGTGTCTTCATATTGAGAACACATTGAAACAATAAATGATGGTGAAGGATAAACACACGCCTCTCCAAGGAACCTTTTTTTTTTTTTTTTTTTCCTTGCTCATACACAATGACGCTTGCAATCAGGGTACCAGTTACAGCTGGGCTGGCTCTCATTTTCCTAGGCAGGATTTATAACACATGTGTTTCCAGCATCCTATTAAACATAGAGCACAGATACGTTCTCCTGCATGCTCCAGATACAGCGAGGCCTCGGGCCCTTTCAGTGCATCGCTGGGCCAAAAGATTAGTGTGTTTGCATGTGGTTACTATGGCTGTGAGAAACTTTTTTTCCATCTCCCCTTTTTTGGGGGGCCTGGAGATGGAGAGCTTCCGTCAAGCCTGCAGTTGTGTAAAATGTGGGAGCAGAAGTGGATTTGTACTGATGAAAGCAGCGCTGTTGTTGGTGGAATATCATTGGAAGTACAAGGTTCCCTTTGGGTAAATGTGTGATGGAGAGAGAGTTCACCTCTGCAGACGTGATCCAGCCAAAGGGCCTTGTAACAGGGAAAATGATGTTGGAAACAGCAGTATTTCCTAAAACGTTCTGTTCATAATGATTTTGTAAAAGAGATGAGGATTATTATTACTATTTGCAGAAGGTTTGGCTTATTCAGAGCCATGCGGAAAGAGCACTAGTTTTGAAATGCAATAGGTATTTTCTTTGATTCACTCTTATTCGTGTCTGTTTCTTCCTGTGCTGTTACTGATATTTGCTGTCTTTTCTGCTTACTTTCTTTCTCTCTCTGTTCTCCCCACCTTTGGCTCTGTGCCTTCCCTCAGCCAGCCAGGGTTTCCTTCCTCTACGCAGGACTGGTGCTTCCTCTTCATTCTCGTCCTCTTCCTTCTCCTCCTCCCTTTCGCTCTCAGTGGGCCAGCTTCTCCAGGCTCGCTATCCTGGCTTGGTGAGACCACAGAGATGCTGGCTTGTTTCTGTTCTGCTTCCTGTGCTGAGTGGACTGTTTGTTGTGTGATGTTGCCTGTGCTGGGCAGGTCACTGTCTCTTTGATGCTGAGCAGATGCTGCTGCTGCTGCTGTTGCTCCTGCCAGCTGTCACAGATGCTTCATGTGCCTTGTGCTAAGGTGCTGTGTTTTTATGTCTATTCACTGTTGATTCTGTCTTCAGCTGTTACTGTAATATAATTCACATTCACATCACCAAGGGTCTATACTCATGAATACTACAGCCTGCAGTCCATAGTCTGCAGGGTTCACTGTTTTGAAACCTACCAGCAGAAATGACTTTATCCTGACATTAATAATTTCGTTTAAACAAGGTGAGAGATGCACACTCTTGGTTGGAAAAGATTGCTTGCAGAGACATTTTTCCCAGCAGTCACCTACAGGATGAAAACCCCCTTCTTATTACTGCTTAATTTTTGCTGCACAAATGGTACCCATGTGAGCTTAAAATTAGTTTACATTAAAGTGGAAATTTCTACATAAAATCCAGCATATAAATGGTTCAGTAGTACCCAGCTTGTTTATGGTTATCCTGCTTCTGGCACACACACACACACACACACACACACACACACACACACACACACACACACACATATATATATATATATATATATATATATATTCTAGAAAAGTGCAAGGTTTTATTATTATTTATATTATGTTGTTTAGATCCTTAGGAGCTCATATGTACACTGAGTTTTACTGTCTTTTGTTGTGACCAAGATATTTGTTGAAGCCGCACAGGTAAAACCATACTGCTGAAAGCTGAAACAGTTCTGCCCCTCCTGCTGTCTGAATTAATGGTTCTGTTCTTTGGCTTCTCTTCCCTCTTTCTACTTGGTAAATATGTCAAACTTGGCAAGTGACCTTTAGTAGAGACAAAATACAGGAGAGTCAGGGAAGGGTGAACAAGTCATTGCATGTGAATGAGGCTGAATCCACAGCCTTGCTGAGCTCTGGTTCATACCAAAACCAGTTGTGGTGGCAGCCAAGCCACGCAGCCACACTGTCATTTTCTTGCAAGGCCTGTTAGGTGCAGCAAAAGCCAAAACCGTCGGTCTGCGGTTCGTGGTGACGTTGAGACAACCTCATTGGCCCCATTGTTAGTTTGGTTTGGGCTTGGTTGAGAATGGGGGTGACTGGGACATGTGTCCCTGTGTCACCCCTCATGTCCTCAACTCTTGCTTTATTGGGGGTTCTGGGTTTATTGGCAATAGCTATGCTAGCCTGAAGCTTATCTGTCCTCATCCCACACAACTGCATCTGGGCTGCAGAAGTGCCATTGATGCTGTGTGAGGTGGTCTGCAGCCACACCCACTTACTGTTTGCATACCTCCTGCATGGCGTGTTGCTCAGAACTTGAAGCCTGCCGGGCATGACCTGACTGTTTATTGTAGCCCCAGGAATGAAGCCGGACGGCCAAAACGATGGTCGTACGCAATCCTGCAAGAATGGCAACTATTTGACAGAAATGGAATCTTCCTCTGCTTAAGAGGTGGACTGTGTCTGGAGTGAATGCTGTAAAGACTGGCCAACCAGCATTAGGTTGTACTCAATCGTTAATCGGAGCCCAAGAAACCCCTTTAGTGATGGACTTTCTTGTTGCAGGTCATGAAGGAAGTCGGCAGCAATGGCAACGGAGCCACTGATTCAGATGGCGTGGGGTCTGGCTCTCCGGTCCACAAACCTGAGCTGGAGAAGGTGGCTTTTGAGTCTGCAGTAAATTCTTCTATCCTGTAATGAGGTCCCATTGTATTAGTGTGACTTATTTTTTTTTTTTACCTTTTTCTTTTGGAAAACCAAACAGGAACAAATCGGCTGATAGACAAGCTGTGTGTCAGCCATCACTTAACATAACATTGTATAAATGACTCGTGCAAATTAATGCAGTGAAAGCTACGTTTTGGATGCAAAGAACGAACAGATGCAATGACACCCAGACAACTTATGTTCCATTCTGTAGCTGCCATGTCATACCCCACACAAAACAATCCCGTTTGTTTTCAGCCTTTCTACTGGTGTTTCTGTAAACTGCTGTGGCAGTCATCTCAGGCTGTGTGTGTGTGAAAACAAATGCGGTATTAACTTCGCTTTCCTGACTTTTTCAGAAGCTGTCTGGTGACAGGCCGAGCTCGGATGGCGAGTGGAACCTCGAGAGCGCAGCCATGGATGTCAAAGACCAAGGTAACAACCTGGATCAATATGGAATAGGATGACACTAAAGAAGGACTTTGTTGTAGGGAACATCGGGCACACAGTTTGTCATCTCTTGTACCAAAAGCTTGCGGGATAGATGATTCCTTTGACTGCTTATTGTTCCAGGTTGTGGTGATTGAGGCTGTCTAATCATCTGAGAAGTCATTAATGTCTTAAAATAAAGTGCAAGTAACAATTCCTGAAGCTGCTTGTCCTGTGAAAAGAGCATTAATGGAACTGCCTGGTCTAATGATAAATTTGGAAAGCCTTTTTGGCTCATTACTTCATTTTCCTATGAAACAAGTTATAAATGCCTGTGCTTTTTGTGTGAGGATGTCCCTGAGTAATGGAACCAGAAGAGCAGCTTCTGCTGCTGCGCCTGATGAGAGCACTGGGGTGTTGTGGGCTTGTGGAGGGAATACGATCTAACTAATGCCGGATTTGGATTTATGCTGGGATAATTGTTTATTTGAGGTTGAAAAAGTGCCAAAGCGAAACAAAGGCGCGTCAACGTGCTCTGTTAGCGAAAACCTCCAGGGATCACTTTATAATTTATTCGTCCATTGGGCGGTCCTGCTCAGGGATTAGGGTTTAATTTGCTGGGCTGGAATCACTGTTGTCAGTGTTCAGGAATTTGGAGTTGTCCTTGCGCTCATTGGGACGACCCGCTTTGTGCCTCCAGCATGTCTGAAGAACATTTCACAACTACAGTAAATTTCAGACTTTTGCTGGTTGCAAAATAAACAGCAGTGCATCCCTGTCTGATTGATGGCTTCTGTTCTGTAGCCGATTCTGTTGTTTCAGAGGCCAGCCTGATTCAGATTGCTTGTTTATTTCTAAAGTAGGTTCACATGTTATACTTGAAGGACAAAACTTTGAAGCTGCTACGGTCAAAAGGTCACAAGATTGTCTGGACTGGTTGTTTGGAGTATTTGGACAGATGTGGTACATCTTTAACAAAGGAAAATCTACATAGGTCTTGAAAGATTGGATATGTGCACGTCAGGACAGATGTAGAGCCCTTTCTGAGCAGTTTATCTTAATTCTTTCATTGTTTCAAAAGTAGCTTTTAGTTAGGTGAAATCAATTTAACTGGCATGGTCCAACATTTAAAGTTTTTTTTTTTTTTTTTAAATATAAATAAGGAAAGAGAAACTGATTCTTTTTGTGTTACCTGCAAATTTTATGTTTAAAATTTTATAGTGTTTATAATTTATAGTTTAAAATATATTTTTTAACTTCAGGCAGTATATCAGTACCATGTTAACCTCGGTTAACTGTAAAGTTTCAAAAAATTGAGTTATGCACTTGTTACAGCAAAATGCTATTTTTTCTACTCTTTTTGTATTAAGAAATAATAATTTTAACAAGTATTCAGAGTACAAACTTTCTAAGGACATCTGCCCTCATCAGGAGCAGAGCTGATCTGTGAGTTTTCCTCTGCTGCCATAGTAGGCATGGTGTTCATCGATTGTCCAGGAAAGGCTGTCGGCACCTCTTACTGGAGTTTGTCCTGCAGAGGGAGTTCTGTGCGCGCACGTGCGCACCTTCGTTCGACGATCCTCAGAGTAAATGAGGCTCGACTACTCGAGGACAGATGTGTAAACGTGTGGGCCCACTGCTCACCCTCTTTGATGGGATCACTCTCTGATTATCCACACACATTCTTTCCACTGCTGGTAACTGTGCCGAATCGGCGGAATTAAATTAGTAAGATCGTAGATTTTCCCTTTCGAAAAAATAAACCTCTCTCAGAAGTTAAGCGTTTCTACATGTGTGCGTCTGGGTTCTTGTGTAAAGCTGGGCGGCAGGAGAGGATAAGAGTGGTTAGATTGGCTTGTTAATGTGGCAGGCAGCGGTAGGGTGAGGCGCCGGGCCTTTGCTTGTCCTTTTGCTGGGCCCTTGGCTTCTGGAAGCCAGTTGCAGCGCTTGAATCATGGACGAGAGGGAGGAACCACACCTCGGCGCCGACAGGCGATCCCGCTTTCTCGCTACAGCATGGAGCTGAGGAGCTGGACGCCGTCGCCAGCAGAGGCGCTCCGCAATGCTGGTTATTTACTCACCTGGCTGAGTGCCTGTGTCAAGTATGACTTTACCACATGGCACACACTGTACTTAGACAATCTGTAGATCCAAGCTCAGCTCAAGCTTTGTTTCAGCTTTGGCCTTTTGCAGTGTCCCTTTATGAATGGGACTGTAGTGACAAAATCCAGTTTCACCTTCTGTGCCGGTTAAAGTGCCAATGGGTGGTGCTAGTTGTTTTAGTCAATAAGGGCAGCTCTCATTGGGTTCATATATTCCTGACCCCCCCCCACGTGTTGACATGTCTCACCTTGATCCTCACTGCTTCTGACCAGTGAACCAGAGTTCTTATGTCTGATTTTTTTCCTCGTGCTGATACACATTCATGATGGTCAGACTTCTGTACCACGGTCATTTCGTTGTTGGGATGAATTCTGAAATAGCTGGTGCTATATATGTTTAGCCAGTGACAGTGACTGCCTGGAGAGGTATCTGTCTGTATGTGACGTCTGCCCCTTATCTTTGGCCTCAGGTAAAGGGAAGAAGAATACCAAATCAGAGCAGAAGGGCACTGTTGGTAAGGTGACTGGCAAGAAGATCACAAAAATCATTGGCCTAGGGAAGAAGAAGCCATCCACAGATGAGCAGACATCCTCAGCAGAAGAAGACGTTCCCACCTGTGGTAGGAAACTGGCCGAGGAGCTTAAAGCACAGTGTTGCTCCACTGCACACAAACTGCATTTTCATTCTTTTTTCAACCCGATTATTTCTACTTTGATCTCCATGGTAACAACTAGTCCTGTTAGTCGTGCTGCTGGAATGACCAGCCCTCACCAACACAAGATGTAACCACTTTATTTTTGAGTTCTCCAGAATATAATTATTTTGCATTAAAATGATTGTTTTGTGTATGAGTTTGATATACAGTATTATACTCTAAGCTGTGTAATGCAGTTGAAAAGCCTCTTGTGATTGGACTCTGTGGTGAACAGGCTGGTTCTGTTTTGCTGGTTCCCCCCGGTGACTGACAGGTTACCTAAATGTGCTGTCTAACAACCGGTGGCGGGAGCGTTGGTGCCGCCTGAAGGACAGCCAGCTTCTGCTGCACAAGGACCGGGCGGATCTGAAGACCCACATGGCTTCCCTGCCACTGCGGGGCTGCGAAGTCATCCCAGGGCTTGACTCCAAGCACCCGTTCGCCTTCCGTCTGCTGCGTAATGGCCAGGAGGTGGCTGTTCTTGAGGTACCTGCCCCCAGAGCGCTTGCTTCCCTAACCCCAAAGTAGCAGGCATCTGTCTGTGCCAGAAACCAGAACACAAGTATGCTGCATATTTTAATTTGCTGAAAAAACATTTTTACATTTTTGCAATGTAATTTTGTTGACATCAGAGAATGATTTGTATTCTTCCTCTGGCTGTTTCTCATATATCACGATCCTGTTCCTGCTAGAATATGCCAAGAGGCCATGCCTTGCGTCAGACACCGAGAAGCAGTGGTGTGGCCTGTAGCTGCTTTCTGTTGGAGTCTTTGCCTTTTAGAGTATTATGATTCTACTGGGATTTTGGCATGTTCTGGTGCCAAAGGTCTTTGCTTTGAGACAGATGTCCTCCTCTGGGACAGGTCGTGACCACGAGGCTGCTTCTTCTGGCTTCATATTGTAGTACATTGTGGTCAAGCCCCATGGGTCCTGTGACTGTCACTGCAGAGTACTGTCTTCCCCTCCTTCTCGCCATCTCTTCTTTTCCCCAAGTCATTCTTTTCTCTTATTTGGCGTTCTCTTTCTTGTCCTTCCTTATTTTTTTCTTTTTGTTGTTTTCCCCCTTCCCCTAAAAATCTTTTTACACCTATCACGTTTCCGTGCCTTTACTCTCCCCAACTTGTCAATAACACTACTTCTCTCTGTTCTCATTTCTATCCCTCCATTTTTGGTTCCTAATCCCATCCCTCAGGCCTCTTCCTCTGAGAACATGGGTCGCTGGCTGGGGGTCCTCCTGGCAGAGACGGGCTCCACAACAGATCCTGCCGCACTACACTATGACTACATCGACGTGGAGACCACTGCTAACGTCATCCAGCTGGCCAAGCAGTCCTTCTGGTAAGTCCCCCATTACTGTGCTTTTTTTTGTTTTAAATCAGTTCCATTTCTGTTTTAACTTTTTACTTTGTTTGTCAGCGTTACCACTATACATATAAAACAAACAAGCAGGAACGGTCAAAGGCCAGGCCGGTCAGAAACATCCTGAATAAGACAAACAACTTGAAAGAAAAATAAAATTTGAATTGGCATCATCTTTGGCTGTGGGGGTGCATGTGTTTCAACGCAATCTCATTTTCCTTTTGAGAGAGTCTCTATATTTAGATCTTTCATCTGACGTGTTGAGGGCTGAAGGTCACAGCAGAAGCAGATGGAAATAAATACACGCTGCCTAGGGGTCTTTTATTGACCCAAGTGGGCATGCAGACTGCTATCATCACATGTCTGAGAAGGTACTGCAAAGCCAACCTGTTTCCCATGAGAACCAGGCCCCCTTGAGTTATACTGCTAAAATACCTGGGGACATGGACGGGCCACAAGGAAGGGAGGGTGTGCTGCACAGGGATATAGTGCTCAGATGAAAGGAGGTGGTTGCTTGCTGAGACTCTTTTCCAAAGCTAAGATCTTACTGAGGGAGATATGGCTCATAATGTGTGTCAGATCTGTTTTCACACTCAACTCTCTGTGGACCTTCACTAGTCAGCAGGGATGCTCATGGGTCCGTTGACAGCACAGATGTGTTTGGTTTCTCAATGGTGTCCACCTGACTCTTGACTGACTGCCCACTGGCCACGCCACACGCGATATCCAAATACAAATTCCTGCTCTGTTTGTGTATCCAGCTTCACCAGCAAGCGTGCTGTGTCACCCAACCCGTACCTGGACAACCCAGTCAATGGCTACGCCTGTCCTTCAGGGATGGCCCTGCACTATGATGACGTCCCCTGCATCAATGGCACGGTAAGCTGGTGCCACCAGTTTTGACTGTCTCAGTCAGACTGTCTGTGCCAAGGGTATGAAGGTGCAGGCCCCCCCCCCCCCCCCCCCC